>JAGFPH010001377.1:231082-249949 GCA_018207615.1 Philaenus spumarius
CAAGAGAAAGTATTTAACACAAGACAAAGTATTTAACACAAGAGAAAATGTTTAACACAAGAGAAAATGATTAACACAAGAGAAACACACAAGATAAAGTATTTAACACAAGAAAAAGTATTTAACACAAGAGAAAATGTTTAACACAAGAAGAAATAAATAACACAAGAGAAAATGTTTAACACAAGAGAAAATTTTTAACACAAGAGAAAATATTTCACCAAAATTGAGTTGACAGTTGTTATTAAAATAAACATCAAAATAAACACAAGATAATATAGCTTATACAAATACAACTAAAAGAAAAATATTAAAAAAACGAATTTAACAAAAACTTAAATAATTTAAATTATCATTTGATTAAAAAAATAAACACTATAGATATAGTTAAATAGAAATTATTTAGTTTCCAGCTAAACGGATTGTCTCGGCACAAGGGAAATAAATGCATAGTGCCTCACACTTTATAGGCAGAATAAAATATCTGAGCGTATACCACGATCAGGACGTGGCGACATGTTTGACTTGTAATCGATCGTAAAAGTACTCTTAATTATTTGCATCACGTAAGTTACATTACCAATAAGTTGTCTACGTGATTCTAAACATATGCACTTCGTGGGTCCAAACGTTGGCTGAATTTTAAATTTGCAATAAATTATAACACCATACCTATCGCCGTCAACAGGTGTTCAATTGTTGTAAAAGTTTACTAATAATGACTAAATCTGGAGATCGCAAGTCGGGAGTGACGTGTAATTTTAAAATGAAAGTCATAATAAAATGATTAGAATCTTTAGAAACAAATTTACCCTTATAAGTGTACACAAACTTTTACAACGACACTTCTACAAACCCAATGCATTTTTAACTATAGAATCGGTTAAATGTCTAACTAAGGAATGATGTTTTTAATTAATAATATCAATTAGTTTGTTATAACAAACAGCTGGGAGGAGAAAGGGCGAATATGAAAAACGTGGTGTTGGTGAAATCGCGTTTAAAGTTTCTGAATGTTCTAAAGATAGAAAGGGCGAATAGAAAATTATAAACAATTCGCTTTAAAAATACCATTCCTATCGATTAGTACTTGAACTTACTTGAACTATATTACTTAACAATAAGTTCAATAATAGTAAACATTTTGTATAATTAACACAAAGTAAATATACAAAAAATTTAATTATTAGCTATTTAAATACTTAAGTATACAATTTGAAGTCTAACGTATAATTTAGAGTCTTTAGTTCATATTATTGGAGATAATTAAAAGTATCTATGTATAAAAACTTACAGTTAAAAAAAATACATGTCAAAATCAATAATGTCATCTCCATGTGCATCCTAAATATCACTAACATCAATTTCATCACTTCTTATAGCTTTCTTCAAAACTGATTTATGTGGGATAGGAACATAAGCTAACAAGACTCTAAGATCCTTCTGTTTTGCTTCTGTGAGTTTGAGCGGTGCAGGGTACTGAGATCGTACCTGAGACACTTTCTATTGATAAAACAACACGTACTCTGTTATACCATGTACACTGATAAATGCTAAGCTGTAAACTGATACGGTTTCCTATTTACTTCAACAAAACATGAAATCGTTCGAAGTTTTCTACTTGGTCTGTTTACGATCTTAGAAACCTTACAGTCATCCCATTTCAAAAGACTCAACAGATAACTGTTCTATAAATTGTAATCCGAAAGACCCAAAAAAAACATTATTTGTACTACGTTAATTCCTATTTGTTCAAAGCATTTGCGACTACATTTACACTACTGACCGATTGAACGAGCCGGACTTCACATTTAGTTTTCCTTGAAATACAATACCGTCCAAAGTTTATTACACTTATTAACCTTCCACGTTTCAGTATGTTTTCGCCTCTTTCGTGATGCAATATTTTTATGTTCCGTTATAGAAAAATAAAATTAACTCACTATAAATAATATATCATTCATTCACCTCTCCCATGCAATTACACTAGACAACACACGAACTAACCACATTGAAATACTGATGCAAACAAGCAACCCAGAATCGTTGGACTTGGCGAGAGTTGAGCTCTCAAAAATGTTGTTTACTGCTTCCGTTTTTAAACGTTTGCAGAAGTTTGTGATGTAAGTGTAGGACTTTATTGTAAGTGTAGTGACTGTTTTAAGTGTGGTGTGGTTTAGGGATGAGTTTAAATGTTGCTTGTTTGAAATAACTTAGACGTTTAAGTTATCTAATGGTGGGTGAAGAGATAACAAGACACTGTTCCTGCGTTCTTGTGGGGGAGCGGGATCTGTCATGATTGCGGACAGGTGTGAGTGTGTTGAGCCTTCTACTCGAGTGGCTAACGATTGAGCTAGCTTAATGATGGATTCATGGATTGTCTCGGTTTTCAGACCTTGATGTATGGTTGTATTTCGAACAAACCAAGGTGAGTTGGTTAACATCCGAAGAGTTTTGTTTTGGAAGTAATCCAGCTTCTTCCTGCTGGTTGAATTTAGAAGAGAATACCAAGCTGTGGCTGCGTAGGTGACAATGGGGCGAAGATACATTTTATACATTGCCAATCTGATGGGAAGTGGGAGTGAGCTTTTGTGACTAATCACCGGATAAAGATTAGAGCAAGCTCCAATTGTTTTTCCAATGACTAGCCTGATATGCTGGGATAAAGTTAGCATTTGATCTAGGGTGACGCCAAGATATTTTACTTTCTTTTTCAATGCTATGGGAGATTTGTTTAGGTGAAATGTTGTTTTAGGCGTTGTGATTGCATTGGTAAATCGCATGTCTTCTGTCTTGTCTGTGTTAACAGCAATTCTCCACTTTAGAAGTTAGGGCTAACTCTTACACAGTTATGTCTAGACAGGATGTTTCGTGTCTTACCGGCTATAAGCCGACTGGAAAAAGAGCGAATGGAAGCGCAAACTTTGTGGCTGCATGTAGGAAAGTATACAAAATGTTGTTTATTCGCCCTTGCTCCTCTAACACTATACTACTAATAATTCAGTCGTTTTCATTAATTCCATATTTGAAATGCTGTATAGAAAGTATTAAGGGCGAATATTTTCAAAGTAATGGTATTCCAGTGTTGCTAACAAGCTAATAAATGACTTAAAATAAAAAACAGCATTTTGGTATTCGCCCTTTCTCCTCCGAGCTCCTGAATTATAATACCTTATTTCTTCAAATATTCAGTGCTTTCTATACATTTATAAAGTTAAATATAATACTTCGCATTCCTTTTCGTTGTTTCTTTCTGTCCAGTTGCACTGTGTTAGTATGGTGACCAAACCAGACACACACAAGTTTGTTAAGAAGCATTTGTGCTAAAACAAACACGAATTTTGAACCTGTATAATGTGCAGGTACTTTTTCTACTGTTTATATTAGTAGCTAAAATATAGGCTAAATTCTTACATCTACAACTGTGCGGTATATTATATAGCTAACTTAAAATATAAGAAACCATTTACAACGTTTACTTCACATTTTCTGTTACAACATGTCTGAGCCATAGATAAACTCATTGTGTTAATTTACATTTCTACAAATTTATTCAGGTATTAGAGACGACTAAAACAACTAAATTTGTTTTAGTTATAATATACATAAACTAGCTGACCCGTGCGAATATTTCGCAAGTTCGGAGTAGGCCTACATTTACCTGATTTAACACGTTGATTTACTTCAGTTAATTAAGTTTATTTATTTACATCGGTTTATAAATAACAGTTTCCCTATACAATCTTACAGTGTAAACAATCTAACTAACAGCTGTCATGCTAGTTAAACAGATGGTTAGTAGATGGCGCCTTTCATTTGGAACATACAGAGTATAATATAAAAGTTTTTAAATCAATTTTTGTTATTAAAACATGAATTTTAACAATTTAATAAGTAGGTATAAGTTACCTGTCTGCTGTCATCCAATCCTTGTTTATGTTTTGTGACGACCGCGGTTTCGGGTTACCCCATCATCCGGTCACATTAATTTACATACAAAAAACATGAAAACAAAATCACATCACTCACTGTTAATTGAGATTGTCGTAGAACATCATTCACAAACACACGAACACAAACACTATGTATGGCCTTCGAACATTAGTTCGCCTACCCTCGGCCGAGTAACATGTGCACATATTTTAGCGCTCGTATTTTGTGTTCCGTACATAGTGTTTGTGTTCGTGTGTTTGTGAATGATGTTCTACGACAATCTCAATTAACAGTGAGTGATGTGATTTTGTTTTCATGTTTTTTGTATGTAAATTAATGTGACCGGATGATGGGGTAACCCGAAACCGCGGTCGTCACAAAACATAAACAAGGATTGGATGACAGCAGACAGGTAACTTATACCTACTTATTAAATTGTTATAATTTTCCAATCCGGGAGCTTACATGATGAAAATGAATTTTAAGCTGTTTGTCTATTTTTCCCGTGTAGTGGTTAAGGAAAGCTTTAAAATGATGATTCATTCATGTAATTTGATGATGTGTAGTAAGGAAGTTATGGCGTACCGACAAAAAATAGTCTTGAGGAATAATATAAGTTTATGTTTTTAAACAAAAAGTAAATGTGTGCGGTTGTGGGACCCCCGTCAGGAACGAAGTTTATCACGCCTTTTCTTCAATATTCTTTTACCAGCCTTAACTGCAACATACACACATAATTTGAATCTTTCATTTGCCGTTTATTATTAGTTTGTTTTTTATACAAATATTTACTGTTTCCATACGTTTAATGTTATTATAATAAAGGTGTAAAATTAATTATAACATCAAAGCTAAGATGGCAAACACAGTTAAGTGCACATTCATTGTAAATACATTCAATAAACATAAAATGTTCGTTAATCAGTCTAGGCCTAAATTAAAATATTGTGTGCACGTTTAGTTTATTTTCCCTGCCTTAACGGCAACATACAATAATTTTAGGTTAGGCCTAGACTTAAAATTTCTTTCTAGGCCTAAGCTAAAATGATTGTATGTATGTTGCCGTTAAGGCAAATGAAATAAATTAAATATACACACAATAATTTTAGGTTAGGACTAGTTTGATGAACTAACATTTTATGTTTATTGAATGTATTTCAGCGCTTGACGATAATATCTGAACTACGCCGGGCGGAACCGATCGTCCCTTAATTTGATGAACGAAAGCACATGTTTCTTGAATGTATTTACATTCATTGCCATAACAACCAATATGATAACGCTTTTTCGTATTATGTCATTGCCATGGCAACCAATTGATAACACTTTATTTCGTTACGCATTACATTTGTTAACTCCTACCACAGTTCGCGTTAAGGAACTATGTTCCAAAAATAATAGAAAATCCAAACATTTAAAAAAGTGTACCGACATCTAGAGTGTCGTTTGTTAAAAACCAATAATCAAAACTGATTGGCTATACGTGTTTCAGAGATAGTCTGTTTCACGCTGATTAAACGCTTTTATTAATTTAACGCTGAAGAAATTGTGTGTCTGATTTTTAAAACAACATTTACAAGCATAATTTGTATGCACATTTTTTCTTACACTATAATAACTACAAGTGTTTTCACTATGCACTTTGGCTTCCACTGAACTCTTGAGTAGGGACTATTACAGTTAAACTACTTATAAACACAGGTATACATACTCTTATTATACATTTAAAAAAATTCTGTATAATTTTAAAGTAAATGTAAATTTCAAAATAAAATTTCATAAATGTAAAATTATCTAATTAAAATGTATGAAAGATAAATATTTAACTTAAATCTATCTAGTTATTTTAATATATTATGCATTCAAAAATATGTAAATCCATATACAATCATAATAAATGTCTTCTTCCAAATAACTTTCATAACTTATCTATTTGCACAGGAAAACACATCAACACATTGTATGTGTACCTTGGCCTGTACCTCATCATTAAACACATAAATTTACGTACATACATACCTGCAAATAAAGCTAATATTAATACTGCCCTCATAATTTAAATAGCCTTAACTAAGAAAAACCAAATTTTACAGGAATACACATTTACATCAGAATATGTTTGAACTTTTAACTCTTCATGATTCCATTAAAGACTGGCTTAGATTAATGGTATTGGTTAATAATTATGATTATCCATATGTTTAGCAAGAAATTTAACACTAAAAGCAATAATAAAATTAAAAAAAGGAGTTAAGGTCTTTTTGATTATGAACTTGGAGTATATTTTTAAAGACAAAAAACCTTCAACAATGTTTTACATGTGTTAGCTGCCTAATAACATGTGTTTTTACACATTTATTACATAAATTAATTATAATATGATAAATTAGTATCTCTTGTGATTTAGATATGGGGTAATCTGTTGAATTTTTAAAACTGTAAATACTACTTTAAAAATGAAAAACAAACTGTAAATACTACTTTAAAATGAAAAACAACATTAACTATTGAATGCCAGGGGCATTTCATACTTATTTTCACGATTTGCAAAAAAAAAAAAACAGCTACCCATATAAACAAAACCAGCACCAATTAAACCACACTAAAACAAGCATGCCTTAAATTTTAAAAGACAATAATAACTTAATAAACCACCCTAATTACGGTCACCTGCCTAATACCGGTCAGTGATTTTCAATCCTTATTAGTCCAATCGTAGAATAACAAAAATGTTTATTGATAACTAAATTTAATACCAAGATTCAATAATTTTGTTGACAAAATTTGTATTATAACCCTTTTTATTTTGATGTCTGGACAATTAACTAAGAATTGAAAATCAACTAGCCTACCAGTATTAGGCACGAGACCATGATTGAAAAAAAACCTTAACTCCAACTACTCATATGAATAATACAAAAAATAACCTTAACTCCTTGTCATAATACAAAAAGCTTTAACTCCAATGGACATAAGGCTTTTTGATTTATTATCAGGAGATAAGGCTATTTGAATTATTGCTCAGTAAATTTTGTGGACTTAAGGTATTTTTTAGTAATATTTTTAGTTAATTTAAGTAATTTGTGCATATTTTTTTGGCAAAATTATTATTTTTATGATGTAATAAGACCTAAAGAATCCAAAAATAACTTAATCTCAATTTCGAAAAAATGGACTTAAGGCCTTTTAGATTATGAGGGCAGAATAGCATGTTTAAACTAAATGTACAACAATTTACATTTAATACAAACAAGGTGATAATATACTATAGTAAAAATGAAAGTGTTAATCCTGTAGTAATTAAAAACAAAAATTTGGCTCACATAAAGGCATGGTCATATTGATACCCATTACTACATTATTAAAATACAAAAAACTGACAACAAAAAGACAAATATTACCTTAAAATTATATATTTCCTAAAACAAAATCACCGAATAAAATTAGATTCCCCGACGTACAAAAGGTAATTCTCACTTCTGGCATCCATTATATACTAATATTTACACTATTTTTCAAAGCTATATAAAGAAACTACTATATTTAAAGCATTCGCACCAACTCAAAGACAAAATACAAAACCTCAATAGAAAACAATATAAAAAATATTGAAAATAACAATGCATAAAGTAACCTATACCATTTAAAAAACATGTAGTATGCATATTTAACAACTGCTCAAGATCTCACTGTTTTAAAATCGTCTCAATTAGCGTAAGAATGAAGCCAGTGAGTTTAAACTTTTAGTGTGTCCAGGATAAACAGTCTTGGCACGTGGAAACAAATGTCTTCATAAAGTACGTTTAGGTACTGTATAACTTCTTGCACTTCTTTACCGTTATCTTTACTTTTAAACCGATCAGAAAGTTGGCTATTTCCAGTTTTAATAAAACATAATTTAAATTATTTATGGATGCACAGGTATCTTAAAGGTAGAATGTGCAAATAAATAAACAATGGCTTAGAATGTTCCAACCTATTCTTATTATTTTTAAATCTTCCGGATCAGTGGTGTAAATAGGATTTTAATTGGGAGGGGGGGGTGATTAACGTAGAAGGAGACACTACCGAGTTATCCCCCAATTCAAATCAGAGGTTCCGGGGAATTTTGAAAATGTATACTCTTAAAAGCGCGATTTTATCGACTTTATTGTCTTTTTTATTTGTTTTACGTTGTATAATTTATGAACATGAACAATATAACTGATATGAATAGAGATTATGTTGGATAGAAAAAAAACTTCTTGTTACAGTAATACACAATATTTATTGAATTTGTACAGTTTTTGTTCAAAGCTTAGGCCTATATTACAAAATCAATCTTCCGTGGTTTATTTGCAAAGTTATCAATAACCTCGTGAACAGTGACATCAATTTCTCGATGGATTGACAGCGTTGCAAGTCCATTCAATCGTGCCTGTAACAAATTAATTTGATTAGGATAAAAATTGAAACTATTCCTATTCTAATTAAAATACAACTGTTCTTTGGATTACCTGAGCAATAATATGTGTTTTAGTTTTTAGTAATCACCTGACTGACCAACAATATTTGCATGAGATTGAGATTTACATTGGCACTTTGCAAGCCGATAAGGAGCACTGCTGTCTCACGTTTGTTATTCAAATAATTATAAGTCAAACACTTTTATGAAAAGATAATTAACAAGTATACAGTTCATTTGTTTGACTTATTCTCTACACTTTCTTCTAATAAAATTTCATTTTTGGGCAAAGTATATATTCCTAATTTACGTTTCAAACTTGGCATAGTTTTGATAGCAGTCTTGTAGTAGGAACATAAAAACTGGTTCTTTGGTTCTAAAAAGAGAAATTTGAAATTGATAAATGTTTTTATACAGTTCTATTTAGAACTAAATTACGAAACTTTTTTACCCTGATGAAAAAATTACAAAAAATGTTTACTACTTGCTATGTAGGCCTAAAGTTGAACTTCTATTTTTCGTAAGTGAACATTTTTTATTTCTTGAGCTAATAACTTTGTAAATTTTACATCTATTATTTTTTACTGGCATATATAAATTGATTGAACCTTTCTCTACAAAAAAGCTATGAAAAACTTTTGGATTGGGATTCATTTACTATTTTTGGCGAATTTTTGAAAAAAATGCTTGCAAATGCCAAAAAATATATTTTTGTTAAAGTTGCCAGTTTTAGGATTAACGGTATATGTTAAAACAGTATTTTAAAACTTTTAGATTTTATTTTTTTAAAATTTGTATATTTTTCTAAATATTATTATTAGTCTTTCCCCTTTGGGGGGTGATTCATCACCCTGATCACCCCCCTCATTTACGCCACTGGTACGGATAAACTGATTGTGCGTTTTAATTGTAGGAATTTGATTACTAATATACGACCATGTACTATTGTACGAAGTCATGTCTTTCTATAAAGGGGAAGTTAATATAATTAGAGTTTCTCTGCACTTTAGATCATTTCTTATAGCTCTTAACTCATAATTCATGCCCTGTTAAACATCACTGAGTTTACGTTCAACATAACATAGCTCATTTAAATGAGTAAACAATGTTAGGTTACTTTTAAGTTACACTTTACAAAGGTAATCAACTCCTATAAAAGCGAGTGTACGTCAGTACGCACATACATACATACGTACGTGAGTACCAACATAATATTAGTTTTTAATAATATAACAGCTGATTTCACCCATCATCTGTAATACTTAAACAAAACCTAGCGTAGATTATACTTTGGGGTTAGGTTTACAACTTCAATCAATATAAGTCTTGCGAAGTTGATTTTTTTTTTTTTTAAATATGAGTTAAAAGACAAATGTAGCCTATATTACGTTATAAGATTTGTATTGAGTTTATAAAATGAAAAATATAAATACAACCGTTTATTAATATACGTTTAATGCCCATTCGTTTAACTTCGGAAATATTCGTACTTCTTCGTATAACATATAAACATATTCCATTATTACTTTCTTCATTGTAATATAATATAATAATAATATTTTA
Organism: Philaenus spumarius; assembly: GCA_018207615.1. Classification (NCBI taxonomy): domain Eukaryota; kingdom Metazoa; phylum Arthropoda; class Insecta; order Hemiptera; family Aphrophoridae; genus Philaenus; species Philaenus spumarius. The sequence continues at coordinate 241,023 of JAGFPH010001377.1, forward strand.
TTTTCCTCCAATTATTTACATTTATATGTATATTACAATGGTTGGGAAATAACTAACCATCATTTCCAGTATTAGATGGTTAGTGTGAAAAGAAAATAACTAAACTATAAACAAAATAAAAATAATAAAATACTGAAATAAATACAAAATAACTACTCTACCTTTATACTCAACTCTTAACATAATGCGGCTACTCCTGCGGTGGTGTATCTAACAGGCCTCCCTTCACAAAATTAAATCAAAAATATATATCCAAACTCGCACAACTGCTTGCACACATACTCACATACCACACATATAATTCCATAACTACCATACACACAAATCGACAGAAACACATGTATCCCAACTTAACCAATTCATTAAACACTTACAAATAAACATTAAACATCAATTATTAAACTACACTCTTAAATAGTTCATCGCAGAACTCGAAACCCCAAAGCCAACCTCTCACTCGCGACATGTACTTAACCATCCTTGGTTCTTTTTTTATTTGTATAGGCAATTCATTAAATATTTTGGGACCAATATATAAAAAAGACCTCTTAAAGCAAGTTCGGTTCACTTTTGGTCTTTTCATGTGCATCTGGGCAGTACTTCTTGTTTTATAATAAATTTGAACATTGGAAGTATTTCCACTTCTGCTATAAAAAATCTTTAGGACCTTATATATAAATAAATGTTTCAGAGGCAATATATTTAGTTGTTTAAATAGAGGAAAGGCATGATGGAATTTACTCTTGAAAAGAAGAATTCTGATAAAATGTTTTTGAGTAACAATTAGAGGCGTAGTCGCGGCCATACAGGCCCCTCCCCAACACTCTATTCCGTATTGAAGTCTGGAATGTATGCAAGCATGATATAACATTCTCAGAACTTTTAAGTTACAGATGTTTCTCAGGTAATAGAATTTCCTTACATATGAACGTAATTTTGAGTTTAACTGTCGAATGTGTTTCTTCCATGTAATCTTGCTATCAAGAAAAATGCCTAAAAACTTTATATCCTCTGTTTGCTGGACGGACGGACACACACAAAAATCAGGACCAAGACACATATTATTGTGATAAATCAAAGTCTCCCCAAATTGAAACCCACTCAAATCAAAAACTACGAATTTTGTTTTTTCCACATTAACGATCATATCATTATTTGAACACCAATACTGTAAAGTTTTTAAGTCAGTAATCATTTTCCGCTTTACTAATTCCCAGGTGCTGCTCACATACCGGAGAGCAAAGGCGCTGATTTCTCCCTCAAAACCTTCTTCAAGCAAATCATTAATAAAAATCAGAAACAATGTTGCCGAAAGCACGGACCCCTGTGGAACTCCTCTACATATAGTTTGAGAGTCACTCACATGTTTATTTATTCGTACTTGTTGCGATATTAATAACTTATACATCATTTGATCTATCAATATGAAGTTAGAAAGCAATTCAAATATAATATTTTTATCTTTATTTTATATATAAAATAATTATATAAATACAAAAGTTTAACAAATAGGCCTACAGTTTTACCATCCTTATAATTGCACACAATTACCGAGTTAAAAATCAACGTCATCATAGCTAGATCTAGATAAAGTCTGTTGTTTTTAAACAGTTGTTTTTCTTAATTACAGTATGTATTTTTGATGTGTATCTAACTAATCTGTCTGTGATTTTTCACGGGGGCTTACTAGTTTATATATATACAAAAACAAAATAGGGCTCAAAAGAGACCTTTGTGGTACACCATGTTTTATACGAACTATTTTACCGTCAACGCACATTATTCCACCCACGCAAAATTCTCAGTCGTACACATTTTATTCTACTGTCCAAACCGATTCAAACTTCCTACAAGTAGTATTTTAATTACCCGATGTTTAAACTTGATCTCAGGGCATTTTGATCAAGGCAAAGTACTTTCGAAATACCAGACTACATGTGAAATTGAAAGCAAGGTCGTGCCCCAAGATGTGTCCTCGCGCAAGCGCAGTGCAGTCGGCGTATTTACTCTGTAAAAGTGCGTAAGTTCTACATACGCCCAAGACATGTCGCTATTCGCCTTATATGTAATTCAATACGCGACTTGAAAGATGAAAGCGGCATTGCCGGGCATTTAATACTGGAATTACTGCGACGATTGATACAACCAGGTTTATTATTTTACATTCCTTGGGAATTGAACGCAATTCTTTCTTGGTTGTTTGTAGTTTGGTTAGCTATTAGAAAATCACTTACACTGTCTTCACACTCCAAAGCAGGAAACCGTAGATGTTTTACGTAGGATTTGATATTTAAAATCACACCCGTATAAATATTTAAACTCAATCATCACAAATGAATAAGCAATTACTGTGGGTTTCATGTAGCATTATATAGCTCGTTTACTTAAATAAAATATATGTATTACTACTAGCAGCCCCCGTGAAAAATCCCAGGCAGATTAATCAGATAAACAATTAATCAGAAATAAATTACTTTAAACAAATCTGGTAATTGGTTGACCGTGCAGGCCAACCATAGAACTTCCCGCTTAGTTTGAATTTTAAACGCTTAAAAATGAGTTTATTTGTTAAAATACCAAAAAACAAAATTTGTGAATTTTTAAACAACGATAACTTTTGAATGCATCGTTCGATTTTCATTTTTAAAAAAGCATTCTACGCAGTTTTTAAAGCACAAAAAGAAAATGTACAGGTTTATATTGATTGGTTGAGAAATCTGGAAGATATGTTAAAAAAATACCAAAAAATACCAAAAAAACTAAAATTTGTGAATTTTTAAACAACGATAACTCTCAAATCTAATCACATCTAAGTTTTGATACACTCTTTCGAATGATATGTCGTAGAATTCAATCGGTTGATTCGTTTTTGAGAAACTGTACGACAAAAATTTATTTACACACATACATCCACACGGTCGGACACCTCGGCGGGAATAGTCGGAATGGCTTCCTGGGACCTCAAAACGTGGAGATTTAATGAAAACTCGACTTTCGAAAATCGGACCGAAATCAATAACTTCCCTTTATTGGTAGCGGGAAGTTAAAAATACTAAAAACAACTGACTTTATTTAGGCCTACCTAACTATGCTGACGGGGATTTTTAACTCGGTAAATATGTACAATTAAAAGGATTATAAAACTATAGGCCTATTTTTATTTATATACATTATTATATATCTAAAGAAAGATAAAAATATCATCTTTTAATTGCTTTTTATTTCATATTGATAAATAAAATGATTTAAGTTTTTTATATTATAGTGAATAAATTAATAATCGAATATGTTTATAAATTTTTCCGAAGTTAAACGAATAGGTATTTCTTTAAATTTGTATAAAAGAATATATTAATGATAGAAGGTTGTATTTATATTCATTTTTCAACCTCAAAGCAAATCTTATAACGTATTTTAGCATACATTAGTTCCAACACTCATATTTAAAAAAAATCAACTTCACAAGACATTATAATGATTGAAGTCGGAAACATAACACCAAAAAATTAATTATTATTTTTCTAAACATGCTTTCTTATCTATGAATAACATAAATAGACTCGAACTAAAAAATAAAAAATAACCCACGGATAAAATTTATTCTTCCTCAGCGAATTTGATGTTGTAATGAGACTTGATAGCTGCAATATTTTTACTTTTCACAAAATAAACACCCAAAAAGTATGGGGCGTACTCTTGCGAATTTCCGAAAGCATCACGCCCCATGCTTTTTGGGTGTGTTTATTTTGTGAAAAGTAAAAAGATTGCAAGCTATCATATTTTGAGTCTATTTATGTTATTCATGAATAGGAAAGCATGTTTGAAATTGTTTTCATTTATTTTATTTTTTACTTTTTAGTTATAGTTATAACTCAGTCCACGCACCGGTTGAACGGTAGTGAGTTGAAGAAAAGCATGTAAAAAGTATAATCTTCACAAAATATTATAGATAATGGGCGAAATCAGCTGTTATATTATATGTTACTCATGTATGTATGTACGTACGAACTCACACTCGCTTTTGAAGGAGTTGATAAAGAGACTTTCCTCTTATAAGAGATGAAAATATTGTATAAAGTAACTAATTGTGTATAGTAACAGAATTAATTAATGTATACAAAAATAGCAATACTTTCGTAACTATTAAGTTAAAATTAAAAGGGACATTTCACCCAAAATTCTAAAGTCTATTACAAAAGTTTTAAAGATAGATCGGAAAGTACGATTTGGAAGAGTGGGAAGACCACTGTCTTAACAGATCCATCATAAAAAGGTCGACTCGGAAAAGGATGAAACAGATGTTTCAATAGATTCGTAAAAAAAGAAGGTGCTATAAAGAATAGGAGGGAAACAATTTTTCCAAGGAAGACATAGCAAGGATATAACTATTTAATAAACGGTATCAGGAAACTGACACATACTTTCTCCCTCACTATAGGAACTTAATAACAAAATATTATTTCATGAAGCCAAAAGTGTATGAAAGAAACCAAAATACCAATTTTTTTATTTATAAGAGTAATTTTCCCATAAAAATCCACAAAATAACGGAAAAATAAACTTTTTGCAAAAACGGCTGGAACGATTTTGATTAAAATTTTACAGTTTATAGTACTTTAGGTCCCTAATAAACAGTAACATTTTAATCAAAATTGTTATAGCCGTTTTTGAGAAAAGTTGATTTTTCCGTTATTTTATTAAGGGTTTTTATGGAAAAATTACCCTTACAAATCAAAAATTCACAAAAATGAAAATAATTCCTCGAGATACCGTGGATTAGTACCTCCATACCAAATTTCATCAAAATCGGACGACTGGTTTAGGCTCTAGGTCTGATAACATCCACACACAGACACAGACACACACCCACACAGACACACACACAGACATCACTCCGAAAACCACTTTTTTAGGTTAAGGAGGACCTAAAGCGGATATTTCCACCAAACCAAACTCAAACTCGAAAATTTTTACGAATACAATACTTTCTCCATATACTACTAAAAAAGAGAATACTATTAAGAATGGAAAAAAACAAAGGAAAGTGCCTGAACAAAAATTTAAAAAAAACATGAGCTGAAGAGAGAACCAAAAACTAGCGACAGCGATACTAAGGATTGATCTGACAGGATATTGTTGTGAATTTGTCTCAATGTCAATTGAAGGTTTGGTCGTTTATTTCAAGTGCAAACAATTCATGTGTGGGAATAAGTAAACAACATGATGGGGCGAGTTAATTTTGTGAAAATGCTTAAGAAAAGCCGCACAATCAATGTCAACTGTAGTTAAACCTTTAAAGTTACTCAAATCTAAATAAATATATAGCAAACTTATAATTTCTGTATTTTTACTAGTTCGTTTATGTTTTTATAATTACTTTTCCCTACAGAAAATGTAATCATTTTCTGTTTTTGAAAAAAAATATTGTTCTTCAAAATGTTTACTTGATTCTAGCGGTAACCTTAAATTCAAGGAGTTATTAAGCTTTAAATTTCTTTAAAATACAAAACACCAGAATTGATGATATTTGCAGGATTTTTGAGGTTTTACGGGAAACATTGATTTCTTATGAATTATTGTGGGATGTACTAACAAAACTCTGGAAATAGGCATTGCAGAAAGTAACGATTAAATTTGTATAAATAATGTATAACTGATGCCCATCATAGCGAGCAAAAGAATTTATTTTTTTTAACTAAAAACCATTAAGTCGCAGTAAGAACTTTTTTCAAATCACAGTGTTTCAAACTGCATATTTTATTGACCTACCTGGTCGAACTTAAAAAAATAACAATTTGTATTTTACTTACTATCACTAAGTAGTTTTATTCTCAGAAACCAAAATTTTACTGTACAATGATAAAATATGCACGTCGTCCGGAATTGGGCACATGTTTTCTGGAATTTTAACTACGTACAACTTCTGGAAACGATAAAGTCCATATCTAAAAGCAATTGTAATTATAATGCAGGTCGACTGCATTAAATGTAAGTTCGCTCAAAACAAAAAATTCGTTATCGTACTTGAAACATTTCAAGAAATAAAATAATTCGACCACGCAGCTGAACCGCTGACGTGAGTTGAGCAAATTTCCAAAATTAAGTTTATAGGCCTATGTTTTAGGGTTTCAACCAACAATTTGGGAAATAGGTCTATTCATGACGGTGCTAAATAGCTGCAAAATGTTTCGCACTCCGTTCGGCATATTGGGAGTATCTTCAATACACAAAGCATTGCGTGCTTCGCACGCCATTCCGCATGTTGGGAGTATCTTCAATACACAAGGCATTACACGCTTCGCATGCCAACCCCCGTTTTGGTAGTATCTTCAATACACAATGCATTGCGTTCGTCGCAAGCCATCCCGCATGCATATTGGGAGTATCTTCCCCACACAAAACATTGCGTGCTTCGCACGCCAACCCCCGCATTGGGAGTATCTTCAATACACAATGCCAATGCATTGCGTGCTTCGTACTCCAACCCCACAGTAGAATCCACCACATGGCTTTGAACCGGGTACTTCTGTGGTATTTTACGTTTTGATTTGGGGGAACCAAGTGAGCTATAAGGTCGCGTAAAAAAACTAAATATGCAGAATAACATCCTACATTTATATTTGTAGAAAAAACTTAAAAACAAATTCATTCTCGTAGGAAAAATCTAAAAAAATAGTTACTTCTGGTCAAAAAACGTGCTTCCGATTGTGTGATTTTTTTGGCTAACGAACTCGTCCGAGCGACGTAGGCAACCAATATGTGTACCAAATTTGAACCAAATTTTTTTTTTAAATGCGGCCGCTAGAGTGCGAAAACATATATACATATATAATCTTATATGATTTTTAATAACACCACAAATCGGGTTCTGGGGACCATGATCGGTGCTCATTTGCTACTCCTGAACTTGGGTCACTGCAATAGCTCATTTTTCCTATGGAAATTCGCTAATAACAACATTTTTTTATTTATTATGCCCCTTAGTACAGGAATTTCACCTGGAGTAAACCAAAACTGCTCATTAGGTTTATATTACTCGTTTAAAACATTCTTCTACACAGTTTATCATGTAAGATTAATCGCACGACAGACGACATGTTGACGGGTAAATCCCCCCCCCACGCACTTTGCGGATTTATCGCCACGTTTAACGAGTGTTTAGAAAGCTAGTTCCGTTGTAAACATTAAGAGAACCACTTTCTATCGAAAACCCAAACGGCCCCGATTCACATAAAATTAGTTTATGGACTGACCGCGTCAGTGGACGGAAAGATGTTTACGCTTTCGCAAACAAAATACAAACATGCTTGCCTTGTATCGTGTTTGTTTCACGGAGAAACGGAAACAATTCTATGACGGATGAAAATAAAGAAAAATTACTTTAACATGCTAGATTCTCTATCTGGAAACCATTTTTAGTTTTGAACAAAAATCACATCTTTTGCACTGCAAATGATACAGAGTTAAAATTTCGCACGCTACGTAGTGTTATAAATAAATGAAAAGTAAAAAAGTAAAATAAAGACCCATTTACAGAAATATTGTCAACAGATTTCCTTTCTAAGAGCAGCCCAACCTAAAAAAAATAATTTTTATAAATTTTTAGTGTTTTGTTAATTATTATCCTTCAGAATTTCCTCTTTCCAACGATATATAACACTTTATAAATATCTTCTTATAAATTGTCAATGAAAAATAAACAATAAACAGATTGCATTCATTTTTAGGCGAGTATTAAAGCCAAGTATGTAAAATATGTTTTCTGTTTTCCGCTGTTTTTGTGATTTTCCGAAATTTTAAATTTTTAAACTTTCGTGACACATTTTTCAAGAACTACTATGTGTATTATAATGAAATTTTCACATTATGTTTTTGGCACTAAATGTTATTTCCTATCATGAGGATTTTTCAAAATTATATATAGCATATGCTGAATAAATAATATTTTTCTTTAAAAAAGTTGTGAATTTAAACACACTTTTAAAACAAAAAAAAATCATACATTTTTTGGTTTTAAATAAAAACAAAAACTACTGATAGGAACTAGGCAAAGACCTAATCTTTTAAACAAACAAAAAATTATGACTCTAGCTCTTACTGATCCAGATTTATGTGTCACCTAGTAAACATTATGCTCTTGTGGAAGTCCGGCTGCCCAAACAATTTAAAAATGTTGAGCACGAAATTCCTTCACGAGAATAAATTAACAAAAAAAAGGGGGGGGGGGGGTATTCCACAAATCACAGTTTTTAAATACACCCCCATCTGAAATACGACCAACGCACAAAAATGAATAGTTTGAACCTACCAGAGCCTAACAATACCGTAATGCCCTTTGTAATTACAATATTTACAAGAGAGAGAACGGCTGTAAAACAACAAATAAAATTTATTATTCAAATGTTTTTGAATATACAAAATAATCCATTTATAGTCTAAAAAATCCGACAATAATGTCTCTTCAGTGGCCTACAACATAATAACATATACGGGCGTCTTGCTAATTTTGAATTTAATCCTGAAAAAATGTATGCCAAATAAAGTAAATAGTAAACAAATACAAGGTATTTTAAATAACTTACAAAAAATTATGTTTTAAATTTTTTGTCAAGAACTAGCTTATTCTTTGACTTAAAAAAATAAGAATTTTATATGTAGCCAAAATAAGAAACTTACTTGTCTCTTTGTAAAAGTTATGGCTTTAGAAATTGCTTGCTTAAAAATGTATATGGTAGCTATTTTGAAATAAATAAATTCAATCTTTGATAATGTTTCTACAGTTGGATTTCCAGAAAACAATAAGTAACTTGTACCATTTCAAATCTGTATTTGTCGTTGAAAAATATGAATTTCGTTCAAAACACAAAATGTGTTTATACCCTAACGTATAACGTGTAACATAGTAACGTAGAATGTACGCTAACGTA
>JAGFPH010001377.1:258593-283184 GCA_018207615.1 Philaenus spumarius
GAAATTTGGTATGTAGCTTCCTCTAGGACCATAGGTGCTCACTAAGATAGGGTTTGAAAAAATTAGAAATTTTAGGAGTGGTTTGAGGGGATCAAAGTTACTAAAATCATAATTTCAGATCTTTTATTATTATGACAATAGTGCTTTTATTATTTAAGATCTATATATATAAAAGCCCAATACCACTCACTGACTGAACACTTATAAAGAATACAATTACGTTAAAAAGACTGAAAATACCAACCATCACGGGCAACGCCGTACGGGTCAGCTAGTATACATATATATATATAAATTTTTAATGACACCCCAAAGCGTGTACTGGGGACTATGATCGATGCTCATTTGATACTCCCGACCTTAGGTCTTACCATAAGGGGGACTTCAATAGCTCATTTTTCCTATGAAAATTAGCTAAATATAACAAGAGCACAGTAAATTAAGTGTTTATATGTTTGACTAAGATAACTTACAACTCGAGTTCTTAAAACAGAACCAGACATTAAATGAATACTTTCCTATCGCCTGTATAATATGATTTTATGTCGTTCATTATTTAAAACAAACACACCACCTGTTTTATTTATGTATTCAAGACAGTAACAACACTATAAGAGCTTCTCTAATTGCTATCAGCGAATGTTTGTATCTGTAGACGTATGCTAATATATTAACATTTAGCCGATTGTAACCGCCATTGTAAACTAATCGCACGGACACAAAACGTCAGGACAGAACATGTCTGCATTATGGTAATATAACCAACTACTGCTGTGCATGCAAATATCAAGATATTGACAACGGTGACGGAATGTTTGTCGTTGCGTTTTCAACTAAACTCAAATGAAAGGAAACCTACCTAAGTGTAAAGAATTGCTGACAGAAAAAATGTAATTTTAGCTCGCTTTTTTGGCATACTAAAATGCAAATCCAAATATTTTAAGGTTGTGTAACAATTCCTTAAATTGACAATTTGTAACCTCAGTATTCCACTTTTATTTGCGAATTTCCATAGGAAAAATGAGCTATTGCAGTGGCCCTTATGCTAATACCAAGGTCGGGAGTAGCAAATGAGTACCGATCATGGTCCCCAGAACACGTTTTGGGGTGTCATTAAAAATCATATGTATATGTATATAAGTTTTCGCACTCTAGCGGCCGCATTTTAAGTCCGATTTGGTTCAAATTTGGTACACATGTTGGTTGTCTACGAGTTTGTTAGCCAAAAAAAATCCAACAATCAGAAGCACGTTTTTTGACTGGAAGTAACTATTTTTTTAGATTTTTCCTACGAGAATGAATTCGTTTTTGAGTTTTTTTCTACAAATATAAATGTACGATGTTATTCTGCACATTTGGGGTTTTTTACGCGACCTTATAGCTCGCTTGGTTCCCTCAAAATCGATCAAAACGTAAAATACCATAGAAGTACCTGGTTCTAAGCCATGTGGTGGATTCTACCGTGGGGTTGGCGTGCGAAGCACGCAATGCATTGTGTATTGAAGATAATCCCAATATGCGGAATGGCGAGTGAAGCACGCAATGCATTGTGCATTTGAAGATACTCCCAATATGCGGAATGGCGTGCGAACCATTTTGCAGCTATTCAGCACCGTCGTGAATAGACCTATTTCCAAAATTGTTGGTTGAAACCCTAAAACATAAGCCTACGAACTTAATTTTGGAAATTTGTTCAACTCACGCCAGCGGTTCAGCTGCGTGGTCGAATTACTTTAAACTTAAAATCACGCAATTAGGTGCACAAAGTTTTTTTTCAAATGCCCTTGTCGAGAGTTATTAATGTTTTTAAACACAGTAATTGTAATGTAATTTCTGTACTTGAGAGTGACTGATTGTGTTAACAAATAACATTAATGTTTATAATAACTGGGATAATTTGTATAGTGAAATTCAAAAGGGTTCAACTGAAATAAGGACAAAGGTTTTTGAAGGAGAACTATTACATTTCGATAGTTCTTTTATCGGGAAAACAGTGCAATTTCGTAGGCCTACTCTTATTTTTGCAGTACTATACCCAACATATCGTTTGTGAAATTGTCTATCATAACTAAAGGCTAAGATTGAATGTTAAAACAAACATTTGTTTAATTTGTTAAAAAGTATACCGTTATTATTACAAAAAAAAAAAAACATCTGGTGTGCACATCACACAACTTTCCTTACCAAAATAGATGCTGTATCAATTATCAAATTTCTCGAGCGAGAGATTGATGATACCATTTTCGAGTTAATAGGAGTATCCGTTTCGAAGAAAGCGGTACTAACTTCAAAACGGTTAATCCCACGGACCTGATTTTGGTCTCAATCGATTTCTAACCTCTCAAAATGTCAAATTTGATACCAAATACGGCTAGTTTAAAAAAAGACATTTTTACCCCCAAAAACGCCCTTTTTTGGGCAATTTTTGAAAAAAGGGAAAAAGTTGAGTGGGGTATCGTTTTTGACATTATTTTGGACGCTGAATCGAATGAGGCCATTTTCAAGTCGATAGGAGCAGCCATTTCAGAGATAAAAACAAAATAACTTGGTTTTTGTAATAACTTTTTTCAACGAATTTTTAACGGTCTTTCGCGTACATAGGGTGTTAAGGGGGTCGGAGTAGAGTATGTTAGCAAAGTTTAATCAAAATCGTTAGAGGGAATTTGGAGTAAATACCAAAAATGTGCTAAAAACTGCTCCCACGGTAAGACACCACCTCCGATTTGCTTCAAATTTACATGGGTTTAATTGTTTACATGTTTGAAGATATCCTGTAAATTTCAGTTTGATCCGTCCAGCCGTTTGCCCTGTGCACTCCGGACACACACACACACACACACAGACACACAGACACACAGAAACACAGACACACAGACAGACCAATTGCCAAAAATGCATTTTTTGGACTCAGGGGGCCTTGAAACGTAAAGATATTATGAAAACTCGACATCGAATTTTTGGGTCGATCGCAATACTTACCTTACCTAGTATAGGGTAAGGAAAGTAAATAACACATGCTGTTACGGTTTAGAATAAAAATACAAGCGATTCTAAACTACAAGTCTTAGTAAAACTACAAAATAGTGGACGAAAGCTTAAATAATTCTACCACGCAGCAGAACCGCTGACGTGAGTTGGGCAAATTTCCAAAATTAAGTTCATAGGCCTATGTTTTAGGGTTTCAACCAACAATTTGGGAAATAGGTCCATTCACGACGGTGCTGAATAGCTACGTGCTTCGCACGCCATTCCGCATGTTGGGATTATCTTCAATACACAATGCATTGCGTGCTTCGCACGCCAACCCCACGGTAGAATCCACCACATGGCTTTGAACCGGATACTTTTATGGTATTTTACGTTTTGATCGATTTTGGGGGAACCAAGCGAGCTATAAGGTCGCGTAAAAAACAACTACGAAATATGAAATTGATTAGTTCACAGAAATATGTATTGTAAACCAGTAGGTTTGGCAACAATGTAACTTTCATTTCATAAGCTTAAATTGCTGAAGGAAATTATTAAAAATTACGTATTTAAATTTTATTACTCCCTTTATTTATTTCATATTTATTTGTGTTAAATAGTTGCGATTTGCTGACTGTATAACATTAGAAAATGTAGTTTGTTGGCGTTTTGTCGGTCAAGTATTTTTCTCCTAAATTGAGGAATTCGTAACCATTCTTGAGAAAAGTTTCTTGAACATATTCCGGGGGAAGTACACTGCTCTTTAAAATAATGTTAATATTATTTCCCACGCGGTCGGTGTGTCTATCCTTGAACAACTGTCACATCCTGTACTAAACTACGTTTTGTTTCGGATTTGATGACGTCATTCAGGAAACAAAGACCTTAATACATGGAACGGCGACAAAGGTTGCTCTAAATGCGCTTTTGATTGTTTTCTATGAAGTTTGTGTAATGTTATACAGTCTAAGATCAGGGTTTTTGTTCTGACCTACATTGTAATGCAACACAAGGACACATATATAATTGCGGTTTGAAGTTTTTCCCTATTATTTCCTTTTGAAGTAATGTAACTACCTTCATTTAGTAAATAATCTTAATTAATCACAACAAAAGAGTGTTACAAGTATTGGCCTACGAAGAGTACTTTGTGTTAACTAAATGATTAAAAAAAAACTTTAAAATTATTGAAAACCGTTACATGTGCACATTAGTATACTTTAGGTTTAGTAAAAGAATTATTATTTTTTTTATTCATTATTTTCCCTGTACAAAAGAATTGCTAACACTATTAACTGTTAGTTATAATAAAACTAAATAATAATATGTAACTTTAAACAATTATTAAACAACTTATTAACTTACAATAATTCAAATTGAACTGAAATACTATTATACAATAATTTCAACAATATATTAAACTTAAACAAACAATGAAAGAAATCATAAAATTACCCTTCTGGTACAAGGAAAATGTAGGCACTTCATTTAGGCTTTAATAAGCCTGTTTAGAAGCTACCCTCATTAAGAAAAAAAAGAAACTAAATTATACTTATCAGACTTCGAATAAAAAACAAAGGGCGGTGAAAACTTATAACATACTTTAACAAAATAAGAATACAAAAAACAAAAATTAGCACAAAGTGTGGAGTATAAATTGAAAACAAAGGTTATTAAGAAAATACACAGAATTAATACTAAAAATACTTTAACATATATTATACTAGAAAATTTAACGCAATACACACGCACAAAAATAAACACAGTCACACATACATTCACACACAACAGTCCTAAAACAGCGTTCACATGTTCATTAAGTTTTTTAAATTAGAATTTTAAAAATGCTATTTATATCATCTAAATCGTATAGCCATCGCCTCAAAAGCTTTAGAAAGGTGTTACAATTTTTACATTTTTTAATATATTCTGGCATATTATTAAAAAGTTTCGGGGCAACAAATGAATAAAATTTTATAAAACAAGTCTTATTGGGCTTTGGTACAGGATGTTGCGCACCACGCCTAAGTCTCATTTTATCAGGGATAAGTACTAGTTCCATATTTCCACTCCGTTTGTAAAATATCTTTAGGACTTTGTATACGTAAAGATGCTGCAGTGGAAGTATTTTTAAATATCTGAAAAGAGGCATTGAAGGAACCCTTTTAGATTTATGACAAATAAGCCGAACACATCGTTTTTGGATACTCAAAATCTGTTTAAGATTAGAAATGTAAGTACCTCCCCAACATGCCAAACCATAAGTTAGTCTATTATGTATTAACGAGAAATATACAGTTTTTAAAACGTAACTATGAGCTAAGTTCTTCAAAAAGTAAATCACGCGCATTATCTGGTTTAATTTTGTTTGTAACATTTGTACATTTTAAGTTTGCGAAATGGGAGACATCATGGTATGTTTTTGTCGATAATTTTGAGAGACATAACACGTAAAACTAATAAAAAAAACCTGCTTATGGAAATGTGAAACATTAATCTATACTAATATTATAAAGAGGTAAAATTTGTTCGTTTGTATGTAGGGGGTAATCTCTAAAATTACTGAACCGATTGAAAAAAGAGTTTTATTAATAAAAAGCTACACTGTCCCTGAGGTTTAACATAGGCTATAATTAATTTTGATGAAGAAATTTGTTATTTAAATATTTGTAAATTTATTTGGAAAAAATTCTTATGTTAGGAGTAGACTGATGAATTATCATAGCAACCAATTGAATAAAATAACAGATAAAAAGCTGTATGTTCCAATATTTCTATTACCATATGATTTCAAACTTTAAAGAAATTTTTTGTATTTATAACTTTTATGTTTGGTTTTTGTTAAAATGTAGACCTGAGCCTTGCTGGTTATTTTAACCTTTATTATAACTGCTGTTATAAAATAATTTCTTTTAAACATTTAACATTATTTACCATCTTAACTTTGGGGTTATTATAAATTAATCCTACACCTTTATTATAAAGAAACCATAACATGTTTATGTGTATGTAAGGTTCCAACGGGCTTCGCGTACGTAGCACGCAGGGTTTTCCCATTGTAATATTATAAAGAATAAAAATTTGTTTGTTTATGTGTAGGGAAAAATCTCTGGAACTACTAAACCGATTAAAAAAATAGTTTTACTAATAAAAAGCTACACTATCCCTGAGTAACATGGGCTATAGTTAATTTTTATAAAAACATTTTTTATTTAAATATTTGTAAATTTAGTCGGAAAAAGAATTAGGTTATACCTAGACTGATGAATTATCATAGCAACCAATTGAATAAAATAACAGATACAACAGCTGTATGCTCCAATATTTCTATTACCAGCTGATTTCAAACTTTGAAGCAACTATTTGTATTTCTAAGTTTTATGTTTGTTTTTTGTTAAAGTGCAGACCGGAGCCTTGCTGGTTCTTTTAACCTTTATTATAACTGCTGTTATAAAATATACGAAATAATTTGTTTTGAACATTTAACATTTTTTACCATCTTAGCTTTGGGGTTATTATTAATCCTACACCTTTATTATAAAGAAAACATGATATGATCATGTGTTTATCCCCTAGTAATATTATAAAGAATTAAAATTTCTTTGTTTGTATGTAGGGAATAATTTCTGGAACTACTGAACCGATTAAAAAAATAGTTTTACTAATAAAAAGCTACACTATCCCTCAGTATCCCTGAGTTCATGTTGATAAAATAATTTTGTATTTAAATGTTTGTGAATTTAGTCTAAACAAATTCTTAGGTAAGGCCTAGACTGATGAATTAATTATCATATCAACCAATTTAATAAAATAACAGATAAAACAGCTGTTTGCTTTAATATTTCTACTACCAGCTGATTTCTAATCTAAAAATAATTAGTATGACCTAGGTTACTATCGCTATTACCGTAATCAAGTTTTAACAAAATAATGTTTTATTTGATTAGTAAGTTTTTCCTATTTACACTTGCAAAAGTATAATCAGAAATTGTTGGCGATATCTTACTTGTTCCGCAATCTATATATATATAATCCAAATAAAACTCACTCACTGACTCATCACGAAATCTCAAAAACTACAGAAGAGATTGCAATGAAATTTGGTATGTAGCTTCCTCTAGGGCCGTGGGTGCTCGCCAAGAAAGGTTTTCATCAAATTCGAAATTTTAGCGGGGGAGGGGGGGTCAAAGTTACTAAATCACGATTTATCTAAAACTACTGAACGGATTGGAATGAAATTTGGTATGAAGCTTCCTCCAGAGCCGTAGGTGCTTTCTAAGAAAGGGTTTAACAAAATTCTAAATCTTTGGCGGGAGGGGTCAAAGTTACTAAATCACGATTTCTCCAAAACTACCAAACGGATTGGAATGAAATTTAATATGTAGCTTCTCTTAGGGCCATAGGTGCTCGCTAAGAAAGGTTTTCAAAAAATTCAACATTTTAGGTGGTTTAGGGGGTCAAAGTTACTAAAAATCCTCATATTAAACTTTGATTTGTCTATTCGTGCAATGCCGGATCGTGTCAGCTAGTAACTGTATATAAGAGATCCTACTCCAAACATAATTACTGTACACGTTTTTATTTCAAAACATAATAACTTCAAAATGTTATTCTGATATTGCAACAAATGTTTAGATAAATAATGCATTTGATTCATAGAGCAACCCATTTACGTCGCTTAATACTCAGGTCTCGCATCGTCGGTCGATTTTACGTTCAGATACACGCACTGTTATCGGTTTAGAACTTTATGACTGTCCGTGGTATTTAATTTTAAATAGAAGAAAGTCGTCAAAGCAGTGTATAATAGAGGTGTTCTGGAATTTATTTTGCTATGATTTCAAAACAAGAGTTTTATATTCGATGAGGCCGTTCCTACATAAATATTCACAGGAGTGTGGTTTGTGCTGGGCAAGAGCGTATTTAGTTGGAGAAATTTCTTTTTTATAACTTGCTAGCTGTCGGTGGTAAAAATAAGCAATTCTTCTAAAAGCTTTCTAAGAAGATTGTTATTCTGTATTTTTTTTATGATTAAATCATTATAAACAAACTAGGGGAGACCCCTGCGTGCTCCGCACGCCAATCCCCAATGGAACCTCCCAAAAACATATGTTATATTTTATTTATAATAAAGGTATAGGATTAATAATAACCTCAAAACTAAGATGGTAAATAATGTTAAATGTTCAAATCAAATTGTTTCGTATATTTTATAACATCAGTTATAATAATTGTTAAAAGAACCAGCAAGGCTCAGGTCTACACTTTAAAACCCTAACCTAAAAGCTAGAAATACAAAAATATTTGCTTCAAATTTTAAAATCAGCTGTTAATGGAAATATTGGAGCAACCAGCTATATTACGGTATCTATTATTTTATTCAATTGGTTGCTATGGTAATAAATGTAAATACATGTATTGGTTTATCATTCTAGGCCTAACCTAAGAATTTTTTCCGACTAATTTACTAATATTGAAATAAAAATAGGTTTTTATCGAAATGAATTATAGCCTATGTTACTCAGGGATAGTGTAGCTTTTTATTAGTAAAACTATTTTTTCAATCGGTTCTGTAGTGCCAGAGATTACCCCCTACATACAAAAAAAAAAAACTTTACCTCTTTATAATATTAGTATAGATCAAATGTTTTAATGTAAACTACAGAACAGCTGTTTTATATTTTTAATTTATTTAATACCAAAATGTTTTAATGTAAACAAAGCAGATGTTTTTAAATTCTCATGTATTTCTTATGGGGATTTTTCGTTTTTCGGTGACCCCAAAAACCCCTTAATTTTTAATTTTAGAAAAAATTTTATATTTTTCCCTCGTTCCTTGAATCGATACCTTTAATTTGATACCTCTCCCATCATCCTCCGATTTACCAAATTCCCACAATTTTGAATCTAAAATTTCGCTTACAGAATTATATATAAGGATAGCAAAGATGTTATCAAATTAAACTTGAACAATATAGTTATCAAACAAACTTAAGGGTCTGCTATATAGTGGCGGCCATCTTGGATTTTTATCCCATAAGGGCAATGTTAAATTTCAAACCTCTTATTTCGTTTATTCTTTATCATAAAATTCTTTGCAAGGTCTCATTTTAAGCACAATTACAATACGCATCCGTTTTGCATTTTAGTTTTTAAAGAAATGCGTTTCTTTTGTTGTGTAATTGACATTTTGTAAGTACAAAGTTTGATTTCTTTTAACACAACAAAAAACAAATTAATAATGAAAAGTAATTTGCAAGCCGGATCCGAAATTTTATAAAGAACATTCATTTTTTTTTTCAATACTCATTTACAAAAGATGGATTTATAAAATGGTTTGAAATGACGCAACGTCAAAGCGCTCAGCTGCAAGAAATTGCACTGTTTATAGATAGGGCTATAGAGAGAAGCGCTTGCGTTTCCGGTTGCTTTCTTGTTTACTGGAGCAGACAATTAAGGCACGGCAGACCCAGCCACCATCTTGAATTAAAATCCCGATAAGAGCAATGTTAAACGGGTTATAAGATCACTGGAGTAATAAAGATCAGAAAATTATTCTGAATGTGTCATTTTAAAGGTTAGGACAGACCGAACGTGGATATATTTTAGTTAAAAAAATTGTTTTTAACTCAATTTGTTCTTTGACTTAAACTCAAAATCAAAGTTTGCAATTTGTTTCCGTATTTAATAACGAAAATATCACACATGTAAAAAGATCACCACATTCGTAGTTTAATTACCTTTCAAATAAAAATAATTAAATAATTTTGGATAATTTATAACTAAAAATCCAAGTTATTGTGGAAGCATGTACGCACCGAATTTGTGTTCCTACTCGAGTGTTTAGCCTGCACTCTGGTGGTTATCACATCAACTTGTTGCTCGCTGAGGAACACTAGAAAATATTAGATCTCTTCTTTAACCCTACAACTGTCCATGTTAATGTTTTGCAACGCAAGTCATTTCGGTGCGTGTTCAAGCATATTTTCAAAAATTCGCCAAATATAGTAATTGTATACCAATCCAAAAGTGTTCTGTACATTTTTTGTAGAGAAAGGTTAAAACAATTCATATAATATGCAATTTAAAAATTTATTGATGCAAAATTGTAAAAGTTTTTAGCTCAAGAAGCAAAAAATGTTCAGTAACGAAAGGAAAAAGTTCAACTTTAGGCCTACATAACAAGTCGTAAACATTTTTTGTAGTTTTTTCGTAAATGTAAAAAAGTTTCGTAATTTAGTTCTAAATAGAACTGTATAAAAACATTTATCGATTTCAAATTTCTTATTTTGAAAACACCAGTTTTTGTGTTCCAAATACACGATTGCTAACAAAACCGCCTAATTTGAAACGTAATATACTAATATATGCTTTGCCCAAAAATGAAATATTATTAAAATGTTTGTCTAGTAAATTGTAAAAATAATGTAATAGAGTTTTATGGACAGTTCTTGTTAAAAAAGGAAGGGCGCACGTTTATTATTAAAAATTACAAATAAAAACATTGTTTGAGTCTTATATAATTTTCAAGAACTTTGTAAAAGAGCGTTTTTGTGAAATAATTTTGATTTTTTTTTTTTATTTCCAGATAGCGGCCAAAATAGACTCAAATGTGGTGTTTTGAATCACATGTCCAAGGTTTTAAATTAAAAACAAAAGTATCTTTTGTCGTAGCTTGAAAAGAGTTAACTGTATCCACATGACAGAGCTTTTACCATTCTGAATTTTGAAAATTAAAATGTCTCAAATTGAATTACCATTTTTAATGGTGTACCGCATTAACTTAAACAATTATCGGCTTCAAATTACGTTTTGTTTTATGAACATCACTAGGCCTATTAACTAGGAAAACATTTTAAATCAATTCTTGATGTTTAACCCTCATAGTGTCAGGCTACTCAATTAATTGACGTATTCAACGTGGCGCGTCATAGCCGACCGTTGTGTACCAAGCACGAATGTATGAATAGGAAGTTTGCATATTTGACCTCACTTTTGTTATTCAAATAATTCTAAGTTAAACACTTTTATGAAAAGATAATTTACAAGTATACAGTTCAATTCTTTGATTTATCCTCTACACTGTGTAATAATAATATTTCATTTTTGGGCAAATCATATATTCCTAAATTACGTTTCAAACTTGGCATAGTTTTTGACAGCAGTCTTGTAGTAGGAACATAAAAACTGGTGTTTTCAAATAAGAAATTTAAAATTGATAAATGTTTTTATACAGTTCTATTTAGAACTAAATTACGAAACTTTTTTACACTTTGAAAAAAAATTACAAAACATTTTTACTACTTGTTATGTAGGAATAAAATTGAACTCTTTCATTTCGTTAGTGAACATTTTTTGTTCCTTGTGCTAATAACTTTGTAAATTTTATAAAAATAATAATTTGTTTACTGCCTTATATAAATTCTTTGAACTTTTATCTACAAAAAAGCTATGGAACACTTTTGGATTGGGATAGAATTGCTATATTTGGCGAATTTTTGAAAAAAATGCTTGCACACTGCACAGTGCACACGCTCCGAAACTTCTTGGAGTTGCAAAAATTTAACCACGACAGTTGCAGGGTTTTAATTCGTTTGCAAGTTACACATATTAGACGTGCGATCTGATGCATACCGAATAAATAAAATTAATAATGTGATCTCTGCAATAAATTCATAAAATAACGCTTGTAGCAGGATTATCGCTAATAAAGTTCTCCTTGTATAAGAACAATTATTGTAAGAAAGTTGTTATACACAACACAGTGCTAACAAATAATAATAATTTTCACGAATAATAAATCTACACACAAGTCTATCTTTTGATCACAAGCGATTTAAGGGTCTGCTGTTGTGGCGGCCATTTTGGATTTTTATCCCGTAAGAGCAATGTTAAATTGCAACCATTTAATTCGTAAATTTTTATCATAACATTGTTTTTAATGTCTCATTTTAACGACAGTCACAATTCGCAACCGTTTTGCTTTCAAATTTTTTTAAATCCCGTTCATTTTTCACGTAATTTACATTTTTTAAATACCAAAGTTTGAACGTTTTTCGTTACGCAATAAAAAAAGTGAATCGCAAACCGGATCCGCAATTTTATAAAGAATATTCAGTTTTTTTCCAGCACTCAATTACAAAAGATGGATTTATAAAATGGTTTTAAAAGAAGCAATGTCTAAGTGCTCAGCTGCAAACAATTTCACTGTTTAGATACGGCTATATGGTGAAGCGCTGACGTCGCCGGTTGCTTTCTAGTGTACTGGAGCAGCCCTTATAGAAGAATTAAAAACACGACAAAATGTTATAGTGTATGGCACAGACACCGATTTATTAATACTGTTGGTAGCGCTTGTGCCTGACAACCAAGCAATTTACTTTTGCAATCCGGTAACTAGACGATTGCACGGAAAAGTGTATTACAGTATTTCCAAAATCATCCATAAGTTGAACGACAAAAAGAAGCTTATGCTGTTTGCTTATGCCATAACAGGTTGTGACACAACATCTTTTTTCTTTGGTCTGGGAAAAATAAAATCTTTGGACATTGTGCAAAAGTCAGAGGAAGCTCAAACACAAGCGTCGGTTTTTCTACGTCAAGATGCTTCTAAAGAAGAACTGAAAACAAACGGGGAAAATTTTATCTTAAATCTACATGGACAGAAAAAGCACACGAACCTCAATGCAGCTCGTTACTTCATGTTCACAAAAATTGCAAAAACAATCTAAACTTAGGTCGAACTTCAACCTCGCAAAAGCTTGTTGAAGCTGCTCATCAGCATTTTGTCAGGGTTTATTTCCAAGTGCAGACATGGCTTGGTAACAGATTGGATGCTACAGAGTGGGGCTGGAAGATGGAAAAGATGAAAGAAAATGGAGTTTACAGGAAAACTTTAACACCAACAATAAGTTCTAAGGCTTTTGCCCCTGACGACCTCTTTCATCTTATGTCTTGCAGCTGTTAGACATCTTGTCTTAAATATTGTGGGTGTCGGAAAGTAGGACAGCCATGTGTGAGCACTGTAATCACCTTTCCTGTGTTAACAGTCTTAATAATGTAGATGAAATCATTGATGATCATGACGAGACCGGATTGGATTAAAACAGTACCAAGAATGTTTACACTGTCTTATATAAAACTGAAACACTCCTCTTTTATGTGCCAGTATTGCATACATCCCAAACAATTTTAGTATATTATAAATATCAATTTGAGTGGTGGGTGGGTGGTCCGTGATGGTGTTTTGACAGTAAACATAACATGTTCTGCTGCTTGACTCCTGCCGGTTGAGCCAGTCAGGGACACTGCGGGTCCATAGGTGGTGGATAATGGAACGGCCCTAATAACTTATTGTTAGGAATAATCCCCCGAACCAAAACTGGCTCTCCTAATTATAAAGAGCATTAGCAATTTTATAGAAAAAATTTCAGTTTTTCACTAATTACTTCCAACAAAGGCCTATTTTTCCCCTTTATTGGTTGGGCTAAAAGAAATAATATTGTGTGTTTATCAGTGCAATTATAAATACAGAAAAATATATATAAATAAAAAAACTAAATAAATGTTTACATCAATTTTAACAGCGTAATACCCATAATTAGACAAGCTATAAAAATACAAGTCCAAACAATGGGCCTTTGCTGCAGATTGACCGTTGATATGCCAAAGCGCTGACCCGGCCCTCGAGGACTCGTACGCCCCGCGCCGTCTCCCTTTGTCAGTCCGATTATGTCAACTGGTTGAACTTAACATTTATAAAACTTATATCATTTTAAATATTGCAAAATACCCTAAAAGTTTTATCTGTGCAATTTTGTTATAACTTGTCTTATAATAAAACATAGCTAAACATGTAATTATTTTAATAGAAAAGTTAAAATTTTTACATTAAATTAAAAAATACACGGCACATATAACTATTTTATAGCTTAAAAGCTATTAATATTTTGGATAGAGAATATTGTAAGATTACAATATCGAAATAAATATGACTCTATCACTGTTTATCTCTTAGATATTGACAAAATAAATAGGTCTTTCAAAAGTGAATTTTAAGGGGGAATAGGGGGGAAGAAAGAGGGGGAGGGGCGGGGACTTTTCAGAAAATGTTCCTTATATAATCATCTAACATCCATAAAAAAATAAGCTTTGCACTAATTAGTTCCGACTCAAACCCTTTATTGACTGGGCTATTAAGTTGTTGTTTTCAGTGTTTGTTGAACCATTGTGGTACTACTTTATAAATTATAAAGGTGTATTATGCCTAAAGGATAATAAGTTTACATTCTCTATATTCATGATTAAATTATGTAACTTCAGATACTTGAGTAAAAACAAAGTACTTTAAAAATACATAAAATTAAGTCAATATCTAGAGTAATATTAGCTTTAAACGTTCCTTTTAATGGTTATTTACTCTTATATTATATATATTTTTAAATACAATTACTGATGTAAATTTTTCAACTTTATCTGGGAGTTTTAATGTCTTCATAAGAAAAGGGAATATAAATCATAAAAATAAGTTTCTTTTGCCGTCATTATGAAATATTGGAGATACGGCTGAAACGCGAATAAAAAAGTTCAGTTTAGAGAGCCCTTTGTTTTGCTTACCAACCTGAATTTCTATGATAGTTTTTAATTTTGAAAAACTTTGAAAAGGATTGAAATTTTTCATAAAACTTTGATTTCCCAAAAAGAAGTCCCCAAAATTGGGGTTGGCGTGGGAAGCAAGCAATGCTCTGTGTATTAAAAATAATCCCATACGTTGGTTGGCTTGCGAAGCACGCAATGCATTGTGTATTGAAAATAGTCCCATACAAGGGTTGGCGTGCGAAGCATGCAATGCATTTTTGAGTCGGCCTCTTCTCATAGTGTTCAGTTTCAAGCTCACATGCGCATCCTTAGCAATGAACGTGTTAAACTTGAATTTTAAAAACATCTTCTAAAAAATGTTGTCCAAAATATTCGCCCTTAATATTTTTGTTTCACTGGACATGCTCTGGTCTAACTGCTAACTTTCATCCGACTCCATATCGACAACCGCACTTAAACGTGTTTCGATACAATCGATTCCTGCTTGATCGTTATTTACACGAACTAGCTCCGAGCTACGCTCCTCGTATTAAGATGGAGTTATGTGGACTTTCACGAACCACAAGAAGTTGAATACAATATCCTATATTATTATCTCTGTTTGCATAAATATGCTTTCAACGGTAACTGGATACCACTATGTAAATGCTTGAGAAAGGGGTGGGTGGTGGGGTAAGAGATTACACATTAGATTGAATAACTTTCGTAAGCTATAAAATTTCAATACATTACTTCCTGCAACATGTTCATACATAATATATTACCATACTTTATAACCCAACTTTATAGCTTTAAAAGTGTTCACTCCAAAGCTGCACACATTTTACTACGAATTAACTATACCACTAAATGTTGGATTTTTATAAATATTTTTTGGCTTAAGCGGTGTTGTCAATACAATGAAAGGGAATTAGTGTTTAAAAACTTAAAATATTCTTCAATTTAGTGCATTTATTCCCTTACGTTCGCTAAACCATTATTAATAAACCAAAACACTAAGTTTAAGAATTATTGGAAATGGAAAGTTCTAAAATAAGTTCATAAAAGTTTATACAGGGTGTCCCCGAACACTCTGGTCCTCTTATGTGGGTTTGTTCCTGGGATCGAGACAAACATATTTCACAATATAAACATATTGTGCTTACCTTTTCGTCTGTCTTTATGTGTTTGAAAATAAATTATATCTAGATAACAGTTTGACTGATTAAGTTAAAACTTATACCTATTGATGATCTATTTTAAGAAAAAAAAGCGATTATATCAAATCATGCGTTTCAAACTGGCAATTGTTTCACAATTTCAAACCTAAGTTACCAATAAACCGTACATTTTAATGACAAATGTCAAGGCACCTTTTTTGTAGCCTTTTGAAAACCATAACGGAGGTTGTAGATGTCAAATCAATAGGATGAAGGGTAATAGTTAAGTTATGTGTAATAATTGGGTTTTTCAACTCGCCATCCTATACAAACACAGTATATCCAATATTGTCTTTACGTATGCTGTTATTATCTTTAACTTAACTATTACCTTTAAATCTGTTGTTTTGGTAGTTATACCATCCGATAGCGAATTAAAAGGGCTACAAAGAAAAAAGTGTCTTGATATTTATTGTTCAAATGTACGGTTTTTGGGTAATTCAGGTTTGAAATTTTCAAATAGTCGCCATTTTGAAACGCATAATTGAATATAATCGCTTGTTTTACCAAAAGTAGACCATTGTTAGGTTTAACTTCGTATCACAGTTTGAGCTAACTCGGTCAAACCGTTCTCTAGAAATAAATTATTTTGTAAAAAAAAAACAGACAGACAGACGAAAAAGTAAGCATACTACTTAATCTATTTTTTCGTAACTCAAAATGTTATATTGAACTACAGAATCAAAAAAATTACAAAATAGGATTTCCTCGCAATACATATTTTTTTACTTTCTCCCCCTATACCATAGTATATGGAGAAAGTATTGTTTTCGTCAAAATTTTCGAGTTTGAGTTTTTGGTGGAAATATCCGTTTTGGGTCCCCCTGAACCTAAAAAAGTGTTTTCGGAGTGATGTCTGTGTGTGTGTCTGTGTGGATGTTATCAGACCTAGAGCCTAAACCAGTAGTCCGATTTTGATGAAATTTGGTATGGAGGTACTAATCCACGGTATCTCCAGGCGGTTTTTTTTTGTGAAATTTTGATTTTTAAGGGTAATTTTCCCATAAAAACCCTTAAAATAATGGAAAAATCAATTTTTCTCAAAAACGGCTCTTACGATTTTGATTAAAAATTTTATAGTTTATTAGGGACCTATAGTACTATAAACTGTAAAATTTTAATCAAAATCGTTCGAGCCGTTTTTGAGAAAAGTTGGTTTTTCCATTATTTTATGGATTTTTATGGGAAAACAACTTTAATACAAAATCACCTCTCCTACCCCACCCTACAAGTCACCGTGACGTTTAATAATTTAAATATGTTTGTGAGATAGTATGTGCCAGTTCCTAGTACCGTTTATTTTAAGATGTGTCATTAAAACACAAAAACAGGGAACACTACACAATTTACAATTTTAAACAATAGTGGAAGTTTAATAAAATTTTAATTCAATCATTTTGGCATTTGCAGTTTCTAGGACCCGTCTTCAGTATTTTCTAATTGTATCATAGAAAAGTCTTAGATTTCGATCGTTATCCCAATCTTGTACATTGATCAACTTCCTGAGCCATACATTTTACATGTCTTCTAACCGACTATAGCTCCATACGAATTTCGATTTAATGTTAATGACTTCTAACGAATGGTTCAATTTAATATTTTAAATCACCAGGATTTTGTTTTACCTCTTTCGAAACATCTTATATCCTATCGGACCCCTGTGACCCTGGCTATCTTAGTTTTAATGGCATTTCTCCTAAACACTTGGCTTGATCTTTAGTGAGAAAATGAGCAGCTTTTTAGTCTGTTTATTTATTAGGTGTAATTCAGTCCACAATAATTTACTATGTTTATTTTTTCCGTGTAGTTCAGCAAAATATATATTTTAAATTATTTATCCCGTGTAATTAACCACAAAAATAATTTAGCATATTTATTTTCCTTGTAAGTCAGTATAAAATAGTTTAGTCTGTTTATTTAATAAACGTAATACAGCCTAAAATAATTTAGAATGTTTTTTTTTAATACGCTTTTATTAGCTTGGTATGTATCTATGTAACGGAATCTTTCAAGACGGAAGACTAAAAAATAAGACTAAAAATAAGAAAATAAAATAATAGTCTAAAAAACTAAAAAAATACGCATTAAAAGCAAACCGAACTAAAAATTTTAAAATAATTGTAAAAAAAGCGTTCGTGCGTTATTACTATATTTTTATAATAACTCTAAGTTTATAAATATCTACCAATGAAACATTTATTTGATGAAACGCACCCCACGCTTTTTTACAAGTGTTTTTAAGTTTTTTAAACTATTATGTATTTTCTTATTTTTTAGTCTGTGGACCATGATCAGTGCTCACTTACTACACCCAACACAATTAATGAACTCCCGAAGTTTCTGCATACCGTCGTGAATCACCCTGTATATAAAGTTTTTAACGATACCCGAAAACGTGTTCTGGAGACCATGATCAGTGCTCACTTACTAAAAGCAAAAAACAAAATATTGCATTGTCATCGTTCCTTGATAAGTGTGCAAAGTTTCAAATCAATCCGTCGTTTTGAAGGGGGTTAAAATCACGTCGTGTTCTGGGGACCATGATCACTGCTCACTTACTACACCCAACAAAATTTGTTTAGTTTAGCTCAGCACACAATAATGTAGTCTGTTAATAAATATTAAATGTAACTCGGCAAAAATTAGTTTAGTCTAATTGGTAATCTAAAAATCTGTCGAATATTTATTCCAGTTTTGTTTTAACAATGATGTTGATTTTTCTCAAACTACTGTTTTTTTAGAAAGACGTAAAAAGGGTTGCTATTTTTAAAATAGACGTAACACGGTACGGCAACCGTTATTAAATGTATGTCACAATATATTACAATACAATTACTATAGTTTTAAAAACTGTACATAAAATAAGAAGAGTGTAATTTTAATAATGACTCGCCGTTTAAAGTTCAACAAAACCACTGTGAGCTGCAATTTACTTAATACTACACCAGTAAAAGGATAAGTTAGCACTTTATTTAATTTGCGGTTCAATACCGACCTCCCATCCTGTTTAAGTTCCTGCCTGGATAGTTTATTCAACGATATTTCATACATTCCGCAACCGGTGTTTACCGATGATAAATTTAATTCTATGCCGTATTACAGATACAGTTGATACACTTGTATGATTGTTGTAATTAGGTAGAACTATTTACTAAGTGGTAAGTTTTCTGAGTCGGGTAATTTTGTGCGGTCTTTTATTAGACGCTAATTTACTAGACTGGTTTTCCAACTGTAATTGCGGCATTTTGGTATTGCTCTAGTATTGTGAAATTATAGGTTATGTTTCTGTTAACCTAAAAACAGAACCTCTCCATTCGTTGACAGGTTTGTTCAACAGGTTTCTTAGTAGAATATGAGTAACTTACTCATTTATTAAAATTTGTTTATTACCTTATATGGTCCGTCACAATCCTTGTTTGTTTGTTTTTTTATATTACCGGTTTCGACATTGCTATGATGTCATCGTCAGATATTAAAACACAGTCATAATAAATAAATACACGTAACACACATTATAAAAACGTTTAAACAAAAACACTATACAAGTGTTTAAAATTACACAGAAAAGATGACCACCATGCATGGTTCACTGTGGAAGTCAAGTGCACACTGCTAAAGAAGGTGGTCTCCACTCATAATGTGTCTGTTCCATGATCCGCTGATGTATGCATTGATATAATTGCGTTGAACACGGCATTTGAACTATGGTGTATTTTATCATTTAAAAGAAGGTCTTGTTGTGGTTTTGTGGCCTTATATTTTTCTAACTGCTCGAGTGTATTAAGGAGGTTGACTTTTTTACATTTATGTAAAATATTTAAATTTCTATTAATGTTATTATAAGAGTGGTCCTCATCTATTAAATGTTTAGCAAAGTTTGAATTTTGTTCGGCAATTTTGCGTTTAGGAATATGTTCTTTGAACCTTCTTGCGAATGTTCGTCCTGTTTGGCCAATATAAAATTTAGGACAGTTGGAACAGGTTATTTTATATGCACCTGAGTTTTCAAACTCGTTGTCAATTTGTTCGTGCTTCAGAGCTTTCTTTAAATTGTTAGAAGTTCTGGTAAGCTGGCATAATGTTAAGTTTTGCTAGTTCCTTTTTCAGCGTATATTCAAGCTTATTACCATATTCAATCCTGGCGGCTAGAAGTCCAAAAATATTTGTTTTACTCATTTAGCTTATTCCCTCAGCCAGACTTACAATAAAGTACAATACAATTATTCGTTTGCCTTTTTTCTTCTAACAGTTTTAGTACTGTTCTGAATTTTTTTTCTCGCAATTCTATTTATGATATATAATCTTCTAGTTTTACTTTTTTCTGGTGATTTCCCTGTGTGTCCACTCCCACTCTTTAAACTCGGTACCCATTACATTAAAAACATGTGAAAATATAAAATATTTGTGGATGTTGACAAATATGTGTCACGGAATACGAAAATAACTGCAGTACTAATACATTTAAGAACAGTATATTGCAATCAAGAATAGCAAGGAACAATGCTGGAAAAGACTATGCGAGAAGATAAATAATTATTTCTGGGGCGCGGGATATATAATGGTCACCCATAAGCCTGGTCCTCATTGAGAAAGGAAAAAGGAATGCGCAATCACCACCATCTTACATACCATTGTGCATGTTACACACAGCAGAGAAGGTGTTTAAACTGCTTCGGTCGAGGATTTTGACCGTCATCAAGGAAGTGCAGAACTACTCTGATAGACAGGCTTTCGAAAGGGTCGCTCCACTATGGGAGCAGTTTGAGAGGTGGAACTCACTGAAAATGCCTGTCAACAAGTCCGGCCAATCATAGTACTGGTGACGCTGGATGTGAAGAACGCCTGTAATTCTATCAGGTGGATTGATATATTGAGGGCGCTGGAACATTCATTTAAGATCCCAGGTTACCTCATGAGACTGGTTGAAGACTACTTCTGCGACAGGGAAATCCAATATGAGACTTCGTCTGGAAACAGTAGGAGACAAATCACCGCTGGAGTAGCGCAGGGATCCATCATAGGACCAGACTTTTGGAATGTTCTGTACGACAGTCAGCTGTGGATTGAGATGCCAGAGGGCACCTTCCTCGTCGCTTACGCAGATGATGCGGCAATTATAATTGAGGAACGTAGCACAGAACTATCCTAGTTAAAATTTAACCAGGTGATGAGGAAAGCGAGCAAGTGGATGAGTGACAATGCCCTGCAGACGGAGATACTTATTCTAACAATATAAAGAATACCAACAACAGTGGATATGTGCATAGGAAACTGGACCATTACCAACAGAAGAGCGATAAAATATATTGGACCTACTCTGGATGCCAAGCTATCATATTGGCAACACATCAAGAAAGTGACTGAAAAGGCATCAATCACTGTAGCCAACCTAAGCAAATTGATGGCCAATATTGGAGGACCCAGACAAATCAGAAGGAGATTGCTGATGGAGACAGCTCACTCCATCATGCTGTATGAAGAAGGCATATGGGCGGACGCTGTCCATAAACATCTGGTGTGCACATCACACAACTTTCCTTACCAAAATAGATGCTGTATCAATTACCAAATTTTTCGAGCGAGAGATTGATGATACCATTTTCGAGTTAATAGGAGTATCCGTTTCGAAGAAAGCGGTACTAACTTCAAAACGGTTAATCCCACGGACCTGATTTTGGTCTCAATCGATTTCTCACCCCCAAAAATGTCAAGGTCGATACCAAACACGGCTAGTTTAAAAAAAGTAATTTTTGGCCCCAAAAAGGGCGTTTTTGGGGTCAATTTTTGAAAAAATGGAAAAAGTTGAGTGGGGTATCTTTTTTGACATTGTTTTGGACGCTGAATCGAATGAGACCATTTTCAAGTCGATAGGACCAGCCATTTTGGAGATACAAACAAAATAACTTGCGTTTTTGTAATAACTTTTTTCAACGAATTTTTAAGGGTATATAGCGTACATAGCGTGTTAAGGGGGTCTGAGTAGAGTATGTTAGCAAAGTTTAATCAAAATCGTTAGAGGGGTTTTGGAGTAAATACCAAAAATGTGCTAAAAACTGGTCCCACGGTAAGACACCAACTCCGATTTGCTTCAAATGTACATGGGTTAAATTGTTTACGTGTTTGAAGATATCCTGTAAATTTCAGCTTGATCCGTCCAGCCGTTTGCCCTGTGCACTCCGGACACACACACACACAGACACACAGACACACAGACACACAGACAGACCAATTGCCAAAAATGCATTTTTTGGACTCAGGGGGCCTTGAAACGTAAAGATATTATGAAAACTCGACATCGAATTTTTGGGTCGATCGCAATACTTACCTTACCTAGTATAGGGTAAGGAAAGTAAAAAAGAAATACAGACGTAGTTTATTATCCATCCAGAGAAGAGGATCAATAATATCGTCTTACCGTACAGTGTCTGAAGCAATAGTCTTAGCAATCGCTGGAGTGATCCCCATAGATTTGCTGGCTTTAGAAAAGAAAAGGATATACGACAGAGCATCACACGTTAAAGGAGTGCAGTGGCCCTTACAGAAAGAACACAGACTCTGAATAGCTGGCAGAAAGGATTGAATTAAGATACTAAAGGACGATTGACATATCGTCTCATTCCCGATCTGGGCAGAGAGAACGCATGGTGACGTAAACTTCTACATCACTCAACTCCTAACAGGCTATGGTTATTTTAGAAGCTTCCTCTTTAAGTTTGGAAAAGCTACATCGCCAAGCAGCAAGATGTGTGTAGCACTAAGAGATGATGCTGAGCACACCTTTTTCGAATGCAGTGGATGGGATATGGAGAAGCAAAGAATGTTCTCCGTCATGAAGGTAGTGAGAGCGAGCAACATAGGCAAGGTGATGCTAGCGAAGGATGAAAACTCTAGCAAGCAAGAAAGGGATAACTGGCTTTTAATAATGAACAAGAAAGAATATAAATAGAGAGAAGAAATGACAAGAAGAGCCTCGGACTAATAGCGTGCAAGGAACTCTGTAGGAGGCAGGGGTTTTATACAGTATGAGTCTGAATCGTGACCCAGGGATGCGTCTCTGGGTAAGATAACGTCCATGAAGGATTTCCCTCTTCCCTTAAAAAAAAGGGAGAAAAGAGTACAGCCCTTGGTACGTGTTCAGGAAACTTTATTTTTCACTTGTTCAACACGGATATGGAAACGGATACTTAATTTACATGGAAGTATTCATTTGGGCCTTCCAACAATATAACTTTCAATTCACTATGCCACCCATACTATTAAAAATAAAATCAGAACAGAAACATTGATGCTTATCTTTCATGATCTATTTTTTACTACGACTAAAACATATCTATTTACGATGCTTTGAAAGGATTGTTCATTGAGTAGAAACAAATATGCATACCATACAAGTTTTACTTTACCGTTTTCTCGCCATTTTCGGGTTTTTGAAAAATGAAATAACTCCAGAATCGATTCGTTCCAAGTTTAAACAAATTGTTTGTCCTATTAGATTGCAGTTTTCATACATTTTTACAAGTTTTAACTTTGCTTTTTTACACTGAACATCTCAAAAACAATTAATTAATAATATAAAGAGAACCTTTCACAGTCCTTTCAATACTATACTTGATTTAAACTTTGTTATTATTTAAAGTCAAAGGATTGCCAAGGCATTTATACAAACTGTAATCATGGAATTCCTGGTAATTTATTAGAATACTAGAACAAATTAATTACAGAATAACCTTAATTGTAACGGTTGGTTGTCACTATACAAAATATTGATTATAATAAATAATTATCATAACTTACAGTTTCCAAATATTCTAATTTGTCTATAACAGACAATTAATTATTGTATGCACTACACGCCCTAAACTTGCAGATAGTGTTTCGATTGTGGCGTCTCCATACAGCGGGCAGCGTCAACACGAACTTCATTTTTTTTAATTAAATTGCTTCCACTTTCAAATAAACGCAAATGATGTTGCGAAAACCATTTCCCAGAAGGTGAAGGTCTTGAGAACAAAGAAAGTAGGACGAGAAGATTCAAGGAAGATTTTTAGGAAGATTTTAATCATTCCCGGTGATAGTGATTAAGATGGTTTACTTTTAGAATAAATGATTAAATGTGCCTTTATTTACTGAAAATCTAGTTAAAGCATGCAAATTTGAATAAGTTTCTTGTATTTCTTTGCATGCTTGTTATATTTGTTTGTATGTTTGTTGTTTTAGTTTGTATGTTTGTTCTTTTAGTTTGTATGTTTGTTGTATTAGTTTGTATGTTTCTTGTATTTGTTTGTATGTTTGCTGTATTTGTATGAATATATGTTGTATTTGTTTGTATGTTTGTATTTGTTTGTATGTTTGTTGTATTAGTTTGTATGTTTGTTGTATTATTTTGTATGTTTTTTGTATTTGTTTGTATGTTTGTTGTATTTGTATGTATATATGTTGTATTTGTTTGTATGTTTGCTGTATTTGTTTGTATGTACGTTGTATTAGTTTGTATGATTGTTACATTTGTTTGTGTGTTTGTTATATTTGTTTGTCTGTATGTTGTATTTGTTTTTATGTTTGTTGTATTTGTTTGTATGTTTGTGGTATTAGTTTGTATGTTGTTGTATTTGTTTGTATGTATGTTGTATTGGTTTTTATGTTTGTTTTATTTGTTTGTATGTTTGTTGTATTAGTTTGTATGTTGTTGTATTTGTTTGTATGTTTGTTTTATTAGTTTGTACGTATTTTATATTTTGTTTGTATGTATGTTATATTTGTTTTTATGTATTTTGTATGTATTGTATGTTTGTTGTATTTGTTTGTATGTTTGTTGTATTTGTTTGTA
>JAGFPH010001378.1:0-24585 GCA_018207615.1 Philaenus spumarius
CCTTCATACAATTGTTTTGACAGTTACACCATCTGATAGGAAATCAAAAGGATTAAAATGTACGGTTTTTGAGTAATTTTGGTTTGAAATTTTCAAACGGCCGACATTTTAAAACGCATGATTGGATATAATCACTTATTTTTCTAAAAATATATCCTTATTAGGTTAAGCTTCATGCCAAGTTTGAACTCAATCGGTCAAACATTTCTCTAGATATGAACTATTTTTTAGAAACAAAAAGGCGGATATCTGGAAAACAAAGCTTTTCCGGACGCATGTTCAAATGAACTATTTTGCTTTTTTTAGGCCCCCTATCATCTCCTGAAGTTGTGCCAACCTCTCGCAAAACCCCCAGTATAAGATAAGAAGTCCTGACTGACTGATTCAAAATTAACGTACAGCGAAAACAACTATAATAGCTGGAGCTTAAAATATTCAGGGAACCTTCATACCCCAATGTAGAAGTACACTAAGAAAGGATTTCGTAAAGTATAGAATTTAAGGGTTAAAAATGGTCAAAATACGGGAAATCACTCCTAGCACTACAACAGATAAAACAGCTGATTTGAACCAAAAGCTTAGCAACACAATTCTAGGTGTGGCCTATACTGAACCAACAGACAAACGAACCAAACACCAGTAACCAGACATAACCTACCCAACTAATGTGTTTAAGCCAAATGGATGAGCTCGTTTAAGGTTTTACAATGCTTTCAAGTAAATGCATGAACTCAGAAAGGTGAATCAACCTTGAGAAAGCTGGCCTTACGCTATTGCGTTAATAAGACACCATGTATGAACTTATGCTTTTACTAACAGCGATCTATTAGCGAATTTCCATCAAAAAGATGAGCTATTGCAATGACTCTAATGCCCGGTTTACACGATGTGTAGTACTTGTCACTCGCACTGTGCGCTTAGTAAATAGAACAGGTTTCTATTTACTCGCACTGCCTGTTTTACTAAGCACTAATCACTACTGTACACACGTGTGGTATTAGTGCGAGCGACAAGTACTAATGACAAGTACTACGCATCGTGTAAACCATTCATTAGGAGGAGACCTAAGGTCGGGAGTAGTTAATGAGCACCGATCTGGTCTACAGAACCCGTTTTGGGGTATCATTAAAAACTACAAATCTATGTTTTCGCACAACAGTTGCATTTTAAGTCCGATTTGGTCCAAATTTGGTTTTATAAATCGCACGGACGAGTTCGTTAGCCAAAAAATCCAACAACTATAAGTGCGTTTTTTGACCAGAAGTAATCATTTTTTGAGATTTTTCGTACTAAAGTGAAACATTTTTGGAGTTTTGTCTAAACAAATTTATTTAGGAGATTATTCTAAACATTTAGTCTTTTAAATGATCGTATGGTGGTTTGATTCCCCAAAACGTAAAATACCATAAAGTACCCATTTCAAATTTAGGGGGGGGGGGGGAGTTTACCGTGAAAGCAGATTCTGATCCGAGGCCAACGGCCGGGTTGCAACATGCGAAGCAAGTATATCCACTGTGAGCAAAGCAAAGAATTCCATAATGCGAGGATGCAAGGTTGAGGTCAAAAACCGCTGTGAGCGGAACAAAGTAGTGGGTAAGCTGAGGTTGGAGGCCGAGATGCAAAAATATTCTACTAATATATTCACAGCTTTCGTGAGTAGACCAATTTCCCAAAAAGTTGGTTGAAACCATTAAACGTGTAAATTTAATTTTGGAAATTAGCTCAACTCACGTGATAGTGCTTTGCATTGGACATGTTTAAAAGCTGTATTTACACATCATATTTCATTTTGTCATTGTGTGCCTGTCGGAGGTAGGCTTTATAAGTGTGACATTGTGATGATTTTATTTGGCTAAGGCTAGAATTGATTAATTTGTGTCGTACAATTTCTATAGCCCTTGCCTGCAGCCACCCTTTACAGAGTTAAATGTTTAGCAATTGACTTGGGCTAACTTATTGATTCACCAAGATAATGATAATACTTAATTGCCTGACAGACAGATTAACTGAATGCAGTTACGGCTGGTGAATTATTAGCTTGAGGGTTCAAGCCTACCAGGTGTCTAGGGAAAATTTTTGAAATGCCAAATGTAAACATTGCACTTTTAGGCCTTTTATACAATTTGACTGTTTTGAGACATCACTAAAAAGTGTGCAATGGGATAGAATCGGGTTATAGATTTGATGTTAGATTGGAGTATGTAAATTAATTATAAATGAGAAATTTAGAACCGAGTTGTCTTAAATATTAGTATACTTTATGTATTAGCAAGAAGTAAACAAACACACAAAGAAATAAACGAGCTGTTAATGTATCACAGATGTAAACTGTAGCTTAGGATGGAGTCGGTAGTCGCTGTATCTAGACTGCAGCGACAAATACTGTCGTATTTTAACAAATTATCCTCTATATTATTGAATTTATGAACCTCAGTACTAAATATTTGTAGTCGTTAAAATATTATGGTATGAAAACAATTTGTTTGGGGGTTCACTGAACCAGTGAACAAGCCACCACTGACTGAACATATCGATCTGTAGAACTAAGAAGCAAAGTGAACAAGTGATTTGCCTACTAATTGAAGGGGTGAGTGGATGAAGGGGCTATGTAACATTTTTTAATTTTTGGAGTTATTTGTGTGGATGAAGGGGGTATGTGCCTATCTAACCAGTGTGAGGTCAACAGAGCCTCTAAAGTTTGTAAAAAGCCATATACTCAGAGGAAGAAGGGGCTATGTACACTGCAAAGGGAAAAATCAAATGGAAGAAAGAGTTATGTAACACTTTGAAGAATGATTTCCAATGGAAGAGGAAGTCATGTACCACATGGCCCCTTCTTCCATTCATATTGTGTCACTTGAAGTAACATAGCCCCTTTATGCATTGAACAGCTGTTGTTTATGGGATCTTGGTGAACAGTGTGCTGATTAGTTCAATAATAAATTTCACGTTTTTATTGTTATTTGTCGAAATATTTTAAGTTGTTTGAATTAAAAGTTGAAATGCATTCTAGAACAAAACTATTACTAGATTTGGCTCTAGGAATACCTAAAAGTAAAAAAATAAGAGATGATGATACATTGGATGTAATACATAACCTACAACGTTAGATATCGTACAATGATATAGAAATAGCTTCTAAGTCTGTTGAGGAGGGCAATCTGTGTCCTGAAAATTGTAGACTAGGATGTTCAAAAACAGGCAGTCGTGGGACTGTCGTAAGAAGTGAAAACATTTTAGCTTCATATAGTTAACTTTATATTCGAGTTATTAAGAAGTATTTTTAATCAATGTATTAATGTTGTAATTGTTGAGATGCGACGGAGCCTTAAATATTTGCGGAGATGCGTTGGAGCCTTAAATAATTGAGGAGAAGCGACGGAGACAGCTATAAAAGTTTCACTTACTTACCTCAACTAAGTCTTTTATGACATCTATGCAATTACTTATTTACATGAACGATGCCGGGTACGACAGCTATAAAAAGTTTTACTTATTTACTTGAACTAAGCCTGGTACGACAGCTATAAAAAGTTTTCCTTATTTACATAACCGAAGCTGGGTACGACAGCTGTTATAAGTTTTCCTTTTTATCTGACCGAAGCCGGAAACGGCAGCTATAAACGGTTTTACTTATTTACTTGAACTAAGCCTGGTACGACAGCTATAACAAGTTTTAATTATTTACGTGTCTCAAGCCTAGTACGACAGCTGTAATAGACCTAAGTTTGTCTTATTTACCTGACCGAAGCCTGATACGACAGCTAAAATAATTTAAAACATTAATGACTTTGCTGACTTTGGTATTTAATATACATATAATACAAATATCATATATATATATACATACATACTATATCTCGAGCGGTGACGGTCGCGAGTTTGATGCTTTTTCCTCTCCCAATAAGAAGTGCTATGTAGTATATTCGCGTTGCGTACATACACACATATATATATATATATATATAATACATACTATATCTCGAGTGGTAACGGTCGCGAATTCAATGCTTTTTCCCCAAGCAAAAAGTGCCCAACGCCGCTAAAGAAGTTTTCACTTCAAAATTTAATCTTGAGCAAAGAAGTAATATTTTGCGATCATTTTATAAAATGGATGTTAATGGAAAAAATGCCATTTTATTTAACACAATAAAGGCTAGTCTCCCAGAGAGAAAAAGGAAATGGGCGTTACAGCATAAGACTAAAAGTTACAAGTATTTCATTACTTTAGAAGGAAACCAGGTATTAGTTTGTAAAAGTGCTCTCATGGCGCTGTACCAAATTAGCAAAAAGAAAATTGAGATAATTACAAAACAAAATCAAGTTAGGTTCAGTCACTAGTAGTCCTGACGCAAGGGGTCGGCATAGTAACAGGCCACATAAAATGGCAGATGAAGTAAAAGATTATGTGAAAGAACATATCTTAAGTTTTCCAGCAGAATATGCTCACTATTCAAGAACACAAAACATCTTTAAAAAATATCTATCGCCCTTACTAACATTGCCAAAAATGCATCAACTTTACCTTGATTTATGTGCAAACGAAAACAAACAGGAAATATTCCATGTCAAACAGTGTTCATATCGTTCCATTTTTGTGAATGAATTTAATCTGTCCTTCCGTCAGCCTCGAAGTGACACATGTAGCAAATGCGACTCCGGAAATTCAAATGAAGAACATGAGAAAATTATCATACTGCCTTTGATTCAATGAAAACTGATAGGGAATTAGCACGCACATCAGACAAAAATTTGTATGTCACTATTGACTTGCAACAGACAATGCCATTACCTAAGCATACTACATCAAAGGCATTCTACCTGAGGCAACTTTGGTTCTATAATTTTGGGATACATGTAATCACAAAATATGTTGAGAAGACAATATTTTGTACTTGGACAGAACAGCAGAGCTCCAAAGGAAGTTCAGAGATTTTCAGTTCATTATTGAATGTTTTTGAATTAGATGATGTAATCAAAGGCAAAGAACATTTACTTATTTGTTCGGACTCCTGTGGGGGCCAAAATAAAAACTTTTTGATTTTGTGCCTCCACCAGTATCTTTTGTGTAAAGGTTTCTTCAAAGTGATTGATCACAAATACCCCGAAGTAGGACATACTTTTCTGGATTCCGATCGGGCTTTCGGGAGGATAGAAAAGATTTTAAGAAAACACGAAACCCTGTATTCTCCAGACCAATACAGAAACATTATTGCACAAAGCGGAAAAAAGAATATGGTCATAGATATGACAAACCACTTCAGAAAGACTGATAGCTTGGACAAAGAAATGAAACTATTTTACAGAAAGAAAGATTGTTTGAACGAGCAGGTAAGGTTTAGAGATGGTGCAAAATGGTTTAGGATTGACAATTATGGTTTCTATATGTATAAGGAAACTTATGATTATTATACTCCATTCAAACAGGTCAATATAAATAAGGTTTTGAAGGGAACTCCTCATTTGGAAAATTTCTCAATTGCAAGAGAACCAAACAAGAAACGTCAGATAACACAAGAAAAAATTGATAACTTGATAAAACAACTGAAATACATCCCTGAAGAACACCAGTGGTTCTACCAAAATGTCATAACTACTAATGATGCATAAGTACTACAAAGACAGTAATTTGTTTTAGCTCTGTAACCTATTAAAAGATACATTTGTTGAGAAAAG
Source organism: Philaenus spumarius (assembly GCA_018207615.1). NCBI lineage: Eukaryota > Metazoa > Arthropoda > Insecta > Hemiptera > Aphrophoridae > Philaenus > Philaenus spumarius. The sequence continues at coordinate 5,677 of JAGFPH010001378.1, forward strand.
TGCTAAATCAAAAATTATTGTGTAGTATAAGTTTCAAGTATTTTTTTATTATTCATTGATTATGATTCAATTAATTGTGTCATTTAATTGTATATTACAATTTTTGTGATACTTCTGTTTAATATTATTAAAGTTAATTCATGTTTACTCAGTGCAACTCCTTTATTCATTTTAAAAGTGTTCAACCACTGTTAAACTTTAGTGGAAGAAGGAGCTATGTACATTGAAATATTTAAAAAATAATAATAAAAGGTCCATTTTAGGCAAAAGGATATTAAAATAAAATTGCATAACATCTATTAATATTTTGCAACACTTATTATTGTTTAAATATAAGTACATAAAAAGTTACAGCAAAAAAACTTTAAACCTTGTTATCTCAAAATTTACTTTTTGTTACATAGCCCCTACATCCACTCACCCCTTCAATTATACTAGTCAGTATCTGGCAGACTATCTACCGTTAGGAAGCGCAAGAAGTCCAATTCAAATGAAATAACTAGGTTAAGCCATCAGTTCCGATTCTTTGTTGTGGTAACCAGTTTCAATCTCAGGAAGAGGTTATCATCAGACCCAAAATATATTTCTTTACACAAATATTACACAACTCTATTACACATACGTAACACACCAAAAACAATGTTTCGTAGTCATGTCATGGCAGGTCAAAAGACGAGTCCTGCAACTTGCTTTTGTTTATTGCGTGTTAATTTATTATAGTGTAACAAGGTACAAAATAAAACTAACACAAAATTTCACAAAAACATCAATATAATTGTTACAGCTGTTTCACTATAAGTTATTGTTATTACTAGTATGCTCCCGTGAAAAATCAAAAATGTAGATTAATTACCTATACATCAGAAATATATAATATAAAAAAATACTACAGTACTTTAAAACAACAAAACTAATGTAGGTCTACCTAACTATTTAGAGGGAATTTTTAACTCGGTAAATGAGTACGATTTTATTGACATTTTGTCTATAATTTTATAAAGCTGTAGGCCTATTTGTAATTTTTTTAAATTTAGTTATATACATTATTTATATATCAAAATAAAAATAAAACTATTATCTTTTAATTGCTTTTTATTTTATATTGATACATCAAATTATTAAGAAGTAATTAATATTATAATGTAGAAAATAATAATTGAATATGTTTATTTGTTATACGAAAATGTACGAATGTTTCCGAAGCTAAGAGAATTGATATCTCTTCTTTAAATTAATATAAATGAATACATTGATGATAAAAGGCTGTATTTATATTAATTTTATAATCTCAAAGCTATAACGTATTATACCTATTATTAGTTCTATAACTCATATTTAAAAAAACAAACTTCCAAGATACTGCATTATTGATTGAAGTTGTAAACATAACCCCAAAGTATAATCTACGATAAGTGTTGTTAAAGTATTACAGATGTTGGGTGAAATCAGATGTTATATTACATTGTTACTCTTGTACGTACGTATGTACGTATGGATGTACAATTACTTTTATAGCAGTTGATTTATAGTGGGTAATTGTTAATAAATAAACTAGGATAATTTTACCTTCATTATTTTTAATCATTTACTGAAAGCTGCAAACAGGGATAGTAAAATAAACCCCCCATATCATTTAGAAACATTAGTTGCATAATACTACAATCTGTATAAAGCTGTAATTTCTAACAGGATCATCCTTTTGTTAGCAATGTTTCTTCTACTAACAAAGACATTTAAATGAAGTATAACTGAGGTGTAACCTAGGCTTACATTAAAAAATGTCAAGACTTCCTAAGTGGGCCGTCACACCGGAAACAAGTAAAATAGGTCAAACTATTGGTTATAGTGAGAAATACATAACAGCAAAGTTTCATTTTTGAATTATTGCCCAACCTTGTACATCAGTTGTAGAAGCTAGTGTACCCAAAATTAATAAATAAATTAATTGTACAATTCCATCCAATTGTATGTATCCTTCATATTTTATTATCAAATTTCCATAGGAAAGATGAGCTATTGCAATGACTCTTATAGTGATACCTAAGGTCAATGAGCACCGATCATGGTCCCCAGAACATATATTGTGGGGTGTCATTAAAATGTTTATATTTATGTATATATGTATTCACACTCTAACTGCCGATTTGGTTCAAATTTGGTGCAAACTTTGGTTTCTAAGCAGTTTGGACAAGTTTGTTAGCTAAAAAAATCAAACAACCGGAAGCACGTTTTTTTACTGGAAAAATTATTAATAATTATAACAAAAATTTATCAAATAATTAAAACTGATTTTGTTAATTGCTAATTAAATAAGTTTGTTTCTGTATTCTATTTGAATTAAACCCGTCGTTAAATCTACAAATTTTCAAATTGTAATTACATTTTTCTGTATACTTTAAAAAAATTATTATTCGAGTTTATTTTATTCTTTATTATTTCTTTGAGTTTAGGGGCTCAAAGGCTCTCACTAATCTTTGGCTCGTTTGTACCTGGTTGAACAAGCATCGTTCAGTATTTTTAACATCTGGATTGTATCTATTTGAATATTTAGTGACTGATAGAAGCTGTACCAATTCGCCTTCTAAGTGACTTAAATAATGGTATAAAAAGAAGTTCAGATTTTAAATTTTATGCGCATTTTTTAGACTTTATGCGCATTTTTGAACACATAAGACCTAGCGTATTCAATTCCTGATGTCAAATAACCCCTGTATGCAAATTTTCATCAAAATCGGTAGAGCCGTTTTCGAGATGAGCAATACTTCAAGAATTGCTCATTTAAAGTAATAGGATTTGCATTTGAAATGAGTATTATGATGTTTACTTTACCATTAAAAACGGAAGGATGAATAATCAAGTCCTTTAATTTTGTTGTTGCCAAAAGGGCAAATGAAGGCCAAATAAGGCAACATTTTTAAGTTGTGACGTTTTTAGATTTCCGCGCCATCTATATTTTTTTTTTTTCTTTAATAAATACAATTTTACCGACAGTTTACAACTTCTGCCTTTAACTTCACCAACATCCAGGTAGTTATCCTTTTCCCCACTAGACACCACCTCCGTACAGTATCTACTTTTGTGCATAGGTCGCTATTGTGCAGAGTTCTTATCTGATATACAGAACAGCTGACTTATTCTTGACCGTTAACCTTGGCTTAGCGATGGAACTTTCTGGAAAGTCAGTTTGTCCTACTACGTGTCATTCCATCATGTCTGTAACTCGCTGCGAAATCTTTAACAATGTCGTAGCTTTTCTTATTTAATTTAGTCGGAAGTTTCAGTTATGTGCGTGAGTAGTTAATACGTTTGCCTTATAAGTCCCTATTTGTGAATACCTGGTAAGAATGTTTTAGCTTTGCATTGTTGATTATGAAATATACTCTTGTAAAATTTTATAAAGTTAGTTCCACCTTTTGCATTGTAAATAACTTTTCAAGCTCATTTAGTTTAATTTAAAACCTATGTATTTCATTTTGCTACAGCCTATCTTTAAACTTTAACTTTTACAGCCTAAAAATTTTAAATGTTATGCTATGTTATGCTTTTACCGCACATAGCCTATTCTAACACATAGGCTAGCTTATACAGTTATTTTCTGTACTAATTTAAATCAGTGTAACTATAATCTTGAAAACTTTTAAAGAGCTATGTCCATATTGTATCTCTGATATATTTTATGTTACTGAACAAAACATTTTATGTTACCATGTGGTTTGGGTAACATGTAGAAACATTCATATGCAACATGATAAGTCTTGTAGTAATACTTGCAATCTTTAAAGTGGCTATTTGTCACTTTGTGCTACCAATATTATAGAGGCAAAAAATTAAAAGAAAAACTATCTGTACTATGCTTGTTTAATTGCCTACAAACATTCTAAAAAGGATTGTTATTTTGTTTGATGCAGTTTTACACTGGTCCAAGTATCAGGACATAATTTCTGGTAACATGCCATAAGTCCAACAACAACTTGCACCTTGCTGAAAAAGCCAACCTTTCTACAAGAAGCATAACTATGAACTAAAATATTTTGTAACTACAGTGCTTTAACTATGAACTAAAATATTTTGTAACTACCAAAAATCTGCAGTGGACTTTTTTTTTAATGAATTTTGAATAGGCTGTATTTGTAATTGTGTTTTTTTTTTGTAAATGAATAGTATATAGGACATGTTTTTGTATTTAATAATATTGGGAGGAGCAAGCTATAGCACATTTCGGACCTTAGCCCTAAGGGCTGTATATTAGAAATTATATACCTTTTTTTTTGAGAGACGTCTCATAATATAATTTTTTTTTTTATTATTTTTTTATTTATATCTAGCTTTACAGTTGGCCAACGAAATATAAATATATATTTATTCCTAAACAAATCCATGGTATTTCATGTTAACATTTTGTAATTTGTTAATCTTTTCTGTATAAATTCTGTAATCATTATTAAAAGGGAGGGTTTTTGATTTTTATTTTTGGGGAGGGCTTTTAAATTTAACTTAATTAAATATATATGTTTTTCTTGTACTAAGGGCATATAAATAATTTCATTTTCTTGTATTAAGGGCATATAAACTTTTTTTCACATTTTGGTTAATAAAGCCAAAATTTATATCTATTTCTATGGTTTATTGAGTTAACCTCTAGGTATCTTGTGTATTGTGAGTAATAAGCTGAAACATTCCTACGTTTGGTGATATTTAAATTTTAAGGTAAGTTTTGAACATGACCAATCTATGTGGCCCAGTATTGCTTCCGTTCCCTTAATTATTCTTTTTGTAAGATTGGTACAAAGTATAATAATTCAAAAAAAAAAGGTGAATAGGATTGAAATTATAGGTTTTCTTTAATTTGAAAAATTTATATAGTTTGGTTTTTACAATAATGTAGTTAAAATTAAAAGAACAACTAATAGAATTGTACAATATAAGCAACTTAAGTAATCAATAGTAAAGTAATATCGTTTTTTCCTAATCTGTGTGAGTTATTATTTGTTGTATGTACTTTTACTTCCCCTCTGATTTTTATTAACTAATAAATAAAAACTAGTATTGCCTGTGGTAGAAATTCAACCAATTTTGTCGAAATTCAACCAAGAAACAAAATTTAACTTGTTTTAAAATAATTAATTGTAATTTATTTGTATACAAATTTCTAATTATTACCTAAACGTTAATAGGAAAGAGTGGGAATGGGCAAAGAGGAAGCTTATGAGAATTAATAATACAAATTTAGAAAATATAAATTTATTTAATAGTAAATAATTCAACTACTAAACAGTAAAATTATATAACTAATTAACAAAAATAAATAATTGCTTTGTTTGAAAACAATAAATAATTATGTTAAATCGTGCATTCAATGATTTAAAATCTTAGTACCTTATAAACTATATTTTTTGTAAATACTCTGCCATCATTAGCTCAATGTCCTTGCTCGCTGTGTTTAGGAAATAATGAAAAATGTCAAATCATCGAAAGATCGAACTCTCTACTTGAAGTATACTTCAATTTTCGATGTTCATGTATTTTTACCTCGACGCTATTAAAAAAAGCATGTGAAAGGGCATAGAGGAAGCTTGATGGAATTAATGACAGCAAATTTGTAAACTATGAAATTCTTTAGAAGAAAACTATTAAATGGTAGAATAATTCAATAAATACATAATTATAGGTTATCTTTTAATTTGAAAGAAATGGAAACAACGCTAGTAGGTCTATTTGTTTGCACACTTTTTTATAACATTTTTCCTGTGTAAGTCAAAGGGATCTTAGCTCATCATGTGATCAAAATGTTTTCATTTACTTGGTTGAAGTATTTGTATTGAAAAATCAAGTTTGAATGAAAAATATAAAGCCATGATGTACAAAACATATTTTTATATCCATTGCCATAGGCAACCACCTCCATAAAATAACAGATGAAACAGCTGGTTCGGATAACCAGCTTAGCAACACAATTTTAGGTTAGGCCTGGTTTATTTTATTTTAATAATAATTGTCTTTACGGCACTATATAGACATAATTTTTTGTTTCTGCATAAATACAGCACAGTACCTTTCATTCCTCTCCTTCTAAATAAATACTAAAAAAAGGTACTACAATTTTCAATGTTCATGTATTTAAATACATATATTTATATTTTGCAGTGTTTAAATAAAGCTTATATATGAGTAACTAATCAATTTTTGTTTTAACCTATCTCTTCGTCATCTACCAAAGAGAATATCTACTGTAATCTTGTTATTTGATTTTCTGCTTTTGACTTTAAATGTAAATAATAATTAAATGTAGATAATAATCATTTAACTAAGAAACTTTGAAAAAGCAGAACTTGATGAGAATACCTGCAAACTCATCATAAATAAATAAATCCGTTCTAAAGAACCAATTAAATCCAGAACAGCTTTCACAGTTACGAGAATGAAAATAATGATAAAAGTAATTTCCTCTAGTTAAAGCAATCTGACATCCAAGGACTTCACAACTAAAGTTTACAAAAGGACAGACCTTTCCTGTCATTGATCCAAGTTCTGCCAACTGTACAAAACTTTTATTAATTTCCGTAAACTTTTGTCGTACAAACGCACAACAAAACTTATTCTAACTAATTTATTTTATTCGGATACAAAAACGGTTCATATTTCACTGCAGTATTGTAATTACTTTTTGAAATAAGGATCACGATTTTCTCGGTTAATTCGTTAACAGCTATGGTCACTGTGACCAATCTTTTGGCAGTAAAATCGGATGCAGTATGGAACGTCCGGGGAGTATGGTATATAATATTCCCCAGGAAAACAGGGCGCCCGTGAGAATTTTGAAAAATCAGGTGCTTAGAATGTGTTTTTTGCTCGTTTCAAAAAGGTGTTTTGTATAGAATTTGTGGTACATTTATATACGCAGTGCTCGCTTCAATCACAACCCCACGGCAAAGCAAACTCAAAGTGGTATTTTCACAGAATGACGATTGATTAGGACATGGATTTTTTATTTTTATATAGAAGAGAGACAATTTTCAAGATATAAAATATAACCAAAATGTAATATGATAAATCTTAAAATGAATATTTTGAAAAAACCTTACTTAGGCACTTCTGCATAGTAGTATAACACTATGTATTTTATGACGATTTTGGATTTCAGAAGCCATTTTAAGACTTTTTTGTTCTTGGTGTTTTTTTTATATGACTAACCATTTAAAAGTTAGAGGGGTATAAAGTTTTAAAATAGAAAAACATCTTCCACTCAGTTAGGGTGTTTTTAAAACTGTAACTTTTAAACGGTTAATATTATTAAAAAAATCACCAAGAAAAAAAATACAGGATGTTGCATAAGAAATTCGAAAGTGGACTTCCATATTCAAAAATGGCAGCCACCTACAAATAATTTAACTACATATTTTTTATTTTTTAAAAACAAGGAAAGGTTTTCTATTTAAAGTAGATTTATAGTTTACAAGATATCAATAGTGGGCCATTTAAAAAAAACACCTTGTAAATAAAACATGTATACATATCATTGGATTTGCCATGTTGTTTTGTATTTACTAATGTAAAAAAATAACTTTTAAATGTTGCTATTAAATCATGCAAAAATTAAAATAAAGTAGAACCTTGTTTATCTGGAATAAAGGGGGCGGCGGTGTTACGGATAATCAATTTTTCCGGTTAACCAATGCTACCTTATATAATTTGGATTCCGAGTACAACTAAACTACAGTACAAAGAAATAAATGTTCTTAGTAATCAAACTACTGTATAATAATCAGATATTGCAGACTAAAAATTTCAGTACTGTAAATGCGACAGCTTATACGCTTTTGAAATTATCTGTGAAAGACCCTACAAATTTTTATTTACGCACTAATTTACACTTTAAAACAATCTATCTACAGTAGGACTAACATGAAAACATTAACAATAAATTTCTAATAAGACACTAAATAAAAATTAATTTGCAAAACTCAAAACAACACTGCCGCAAAACGCATCAAACTAAGGCTGTAAAGAGTGGAAATGTAAAATATTAAGGGGTTTGAATTTGAGCGGGAGGGGAAGGGTAGACAGACAAGCTGGCAGACAGTGAATAGTGAAAGTGGCACCCTAGTAACAGTGCCTCCATCCCGTACTATGCGACTTTTCTCCACTTATTCCAAAACAACTGAATATTACTTTTTTGTGTAAAAACGTCTATTCGTTCGTTACAGTGACATCCGGTCGAACTTTCTTGTGAGACAAAAAACCCTCAGAATTTGAATAGCTAATAACAACAAGACTAATAGTGTGTGGACAAAGGTTGAGCCCACAACGGATAGATTGTCACGCACGATTTGTTTTGCCTGTGATGTCATTGCACCAGTGTAGGCGCATGCGCATGATAATCACAAATTAAATTGATAACTATGAAATTATTAAAGTTGTCTCATATCACTCGTAAATATGCTCAGAATTAGAGAGAATGCAAAACAGCTGAAAGCTAGCCAGCGATAGACCAGAAGTCTACAGATCATGTGCAGATGAGATTGGAAGGTGATACAGGAAACAGTGATAGTATAGAGATCGTTGACAGAGCTAGAGGACACTCAACGAGCTAAGCCTATGAAACGGTGAGCATTTGGATGGCACTCAGGAGACTTATAAAAAATATACATTAATTGAATAATTTAAAATCAAAATATAATACAAACTTTGATATATTTTTGAAGAAAATTTATTAAAGCCTCATAGTATTACTTCCCACAGTTTAATATTTTCTCTAACTATATTAGCCAAGTTGACTTGTTAACCCTGTAAATGGCAGACTGCACTTTGGGACGCTCTCTCGGGCGTAGAACGAAACAAGCTCGAACAGTAGCGAGAATTTGCATATTCAGTTATTTAATACACTTAAAATCATATAATCGTAATAAAACCGGCACCATTGAAAATCTAATCAATTAAACTTTAATTTTTGTATCTAAAACTTTTTTGTAAAACGTATATTTACATACGTAATCATCATTTTAAAATATGCAGATCGGGTTACAGCTGTTTCCGTGCGCAAATATGCGTACAATTGTACTGTTATTTCCCACTTCTTACATGTTCAAGACCAGCTACAGAAATATTTCTATCGAGATTATAAAAATACGATTGGATTCGTCAAGATTTTATCTTTCTAATAGGTCCTTCCAATCAGATGTCACTATTTTACCCGATTTTTGATGACGATTTCTGTAAACCTTGCGATTGGACAGTTTTTCAACCAATGAAACAGCCTATTTCTCAACCGAGATAACGCCCACTATATCACATGTTTTGACAGATTTCTGTACACACTTTTGTAGAAAACAGTTTGACCTTTCTAACGGTGGGAATTAAACTAGAATAAACCATTTTTTTGTTTGTCCAGACAGCAGTACAAAGTACATAATTAGGGCAGTCTGGTGAGATCGTCTTGCGCATGGGTTCCCACGTTATTCATATGACCCTTCCTGGCACCGCCGACTTTTCATTACATTGATGTCATTTTGTTATTCAAATAAAGATAACTCATACACTTTTGTGAACTAAGGAAAGACAAGTATATTGTTCTTTTCTTTGATTTATCCTCTATACTTTGTTATAATAATATTTCATTTCTGGGCAATGCATATATTAGTAAATTACGTTTCAAACTACGCCTAGTTTTGTTAGCAGTGGTGTATTTCGAACATAAAAACTGTTTTTTCAAAATAAGAAATTTGAAATTTATAAATGTTTTTACACAGTTCTATTTAGAACTAAATCACAAAACTTTTTTTACGCATACAATTACAAAAAACATTTTACTACTTGTTACTTAGGCCTAAAGTTGAACTTTTTCCTTTTGTTACTGAACATTTTTGCTTTCTAAGGTAATAACTTTTACAATAAAGAAACTAATTTTTAGTGGCATATTTGAATTCTTTGAAGTTTTTCCTACAAAAAAGCTATGGAACACTTTTGGATTGTGGTTCATTGAACCGTTATAAAGATAGCAAACACCTAAAGACACCTTTTCTCTTGTAAAACACTCATCAGAAACTTCCCAAAGAAAAAAAAAAGGTTTTCCCAGGGTCCAGAATGCCTGAACGAGCGAAATTAAGGCTGGGCTGAGACATTTTGGCAAGGGAAAAATCTACAAAAAAAAGGAAAAATAATTATTTTCGGGGAAAAAGGTAAGGCATGAATGGAAACAAAGGTCAGCCTAATTTGGTTTGTTTACAAAATTTAAACACACACAAACAGAGTGTTTGTCTGCCTTGTGCTTCAAGCTGGGCAAGGTTTTTATTTAATCTTCACTGAACAAAATATCGACCGGCTGAGTGGCCATTAAGATATTTAGTGTTCCGGTTGATGACTTGTAGTTTCCTGATTCTTGACTGGCTACAAAAAACTGGTGTTCAAATACTTTCTTTAGGTATTAGTATTAACAATACTTACAGTACTGGTATGCAAATTTTGCTAGCTTAATACAAATGACATTATTCAAGTGATAACAAATAAATCACATTTAACCAATTTTATACAAAACTAGGCCTACTTAATACATAGGCATTACTTATGTTTTTCATTTCCTAACTTAAACGATTTACCGAAATTCAAAGTCGGTCAATATCAGTAAAATGCAAACGATGTGATGACTCATTTGTATGTTTCCATTTTCATTAGGTAGAAGGAATGGACGGATGGAGATATACAATTGCCAGCGCTCCTGTCATGATTGGGTAAATTTTTAATGAACAAAAGTGTGTTCTGGGAAATTTAGTGAGCTAAATTTTCTGTACCTCTGGTTTTTCCTATTACGTAAATATATTTTAAAAAAATCTGTTTCCTTTAAATGAAACTCAAAAATTAATACTGTTTTTTATACTGAATTATTAGTATCATTATAAAGTAACTATTACCGTTAGTGTGAAAAATGTTTAAAAAATCAATGATTTAAAAGTAAACATTTTTAATAAATAATTTACACTTTACTATTTTCAAATAAATCAGAATTAGGTTACTTAACAATAACTTGGACTTAAATATATATATATATATATATATTTATTATGTTCATAAAATTGATTTGTATTTCTGATATATTTATAACTAATGAATTTAAATTATATAATATGTAGATGAAATTTGAACTTTTTTGATAGAATATATTCAACTTGACAATAATTTCAATTTATTAAATTAGTTTTTTATAAATAGTGACACACTGCACTACTTTTAAATAATTCAATAACTCTTTTATGGATATTATGGACAAATACCAAAATACAACATTTATAGTTTCTTAGAGATTATGGAGTTTATGTTTGTTAAATCTCACATGAGTAGAGATTATATATTGTTATGGATTTATGTATGAGTTAGTTTCTTAAGTTGAGTTATAAGGCAGAGTGCACTAAGGTGTCAATACATACACAAGGTTGTATTAATTTGGGGGGGTCTTGTTACGAGAGATAAGGAATGATTTCCTCAATGAAATGTACGGTGGACCTAAGTATGATGTTGGCTCAGTTTCAGACTATGGCAGTATATGTTGAGGGTCTTTAATTTGTATACCAACGTTAATTGACACTGAGTTCGTTTAGTGTGAGTCTGCATCTGTACGAGGACGACATGCCTGTGTTGCATGGTGTATATACGAGGGGCCACGGAGGGGATGCAGCAGCAGCAGGAGCCACGGTACACCAAGAGCATATCTTCCGTTGGATCATCTCATTTGACCATATCCATTCTTCGGGGACCTCTTACATTGGTTTTGTGGCACGGCAAAAGACGACACAGCGTGTGAAGGAGCGGACGGCGTTCATCCCATACAAACTTTTCCCCCAAACGTTCTTTTTATGCGAACTTTCTTTTTCCCCGAACTTTCTTTTCCCCCAAACGTTCTTTTTTCCCGAACATTCTTTTCCCCAAACGTTCTTTTTCCAAAAACTTTCTTTTCCCCCAAACATTATTTTTCCCCAAACGTTCTTTTCCCCCAACTTTCTTTTCCCCCAAACGTTCTTTTCCCTGAACATTCTTTTTCCCAAACTTTCTTTTTCCCCAAACGTTCTTCTTCCCTGAACTTTCTTTTTCCCTAAACGTTCTTTTCCCCCCGAACTTTCTTTTTCCCCAAACGTTCTTTTTTCCCCAAACATTGGGCAATTGTAGCATTAGTGTATTATTAGATTATTGTGTTATTGGACGTTTTAGATATTGTATTTTTGGTTTTGTAAATTTTCTTGTAAATGTTGTTTATTGACCTATATATGAATGTATTATAAATGTGTGTGTTGTAAATGTATGTATTTGTGAAGGTACCTCCCGAAGCAGATGTAGGACAAATGTCGAGGACGATATTTTTCAGAGGAGAGGTATTGTTAGGATTATTCAAGGGTTTTAGATAGGTTTAGTAAATAAATTATAGAGTTAGTATATTTGATGTAAAGGTATTGAGTTGTGCAAGATAGACACGGAAGCGGATGAGGCCGAAAATGTAAACTCGGTTGCGTAAGAGGTCGAGCAACGCCAAACAAAACAACTGCTACAGAAGCAGCGATTGTTTTGTTGGAGGTGTTAACAGTAAGCTAGAAGGGTTGTATAGGATAATCCGAATCTTGGCCAGAGTGGGTTGGTCAATTCAGGTGATCGCCCAGTGTGGAGTGGTCGGATGACCAGTTTTGTTAGGAAAGTGAGGCCAAGAGATCCGACATTGCGGGCGGGTTAGCTTCGCAGGAATCTCTACACGGATCAAGGTCTGGGCCAATGGAACGCCTGGAAGAGTTATCACGAGTTAAGTGAAGGAAGGACTAGGACGTATTGAAGACAACATACTGAGTAAGCAAAACAGAGTGTTTTGGTCTATTGTTAAAGTCACATTGAATTTAGAGTTTTGGGGTTGATAATATAAAAGTAACTTGCTTTAGTTGCCGATACTGTACAATCCAGTTTGTCTTGTAAACTCATTATTTAGTATATGAATTGCGTTAGATATTATTGTTAGCTAGTGTTTTACGAGTGGCATATTTGCCGAGTTGAGAGAATTTGTTTAAATAAGCATAAATAGAAGTATCACCACTGAACCACTGTTTTTATTGTTATTGATCAGTCCTTTACCAATTTAACCTGTTTGAACTCGGGAAACTAAAAGGGTTGAAAATCCTACGCCTAACACCCAATAACACAGTTGTTTTTTAAGTTATAGAAATAACAAAAAGCCATTATGTTTGACATTAAAAAAGGAAATGTTTTGTAAAGTTAGCGGTTTTCGAGATATTTTACATTAAAAACTTTAAACGGTCGCCATTTTGAAAATATATGAAAAAATGTTTTGGTTTTTTGTACTTACAAAAGATCCCATAAAAAATATGTATCCAAGATTTGCGATAAATATATTTCCTATATCCAAAATATTAAGTATTTTGTAAAAAAAAACAAAATGATTGATAACTGAGAAACGAAGCATTTCCGAATCTATGTTTATATGAACTCTATTCCTTATTTTCGCTAGTAGAACACGTCCTGAAAGTAACTCTGTTTCTTTCTGAATCACCCTGTATATGAAATTGAGGGATCACCGAATGTAAATGTCTGGTGAGGATTATTGTAAGATTATGCAATAAGCCAATAAATCCTTGTAAGAGCAAGTAGTTTGTGGCAAATTTAGCACAGAGCAAGTTGTGGAGAAAGCCAGTTTGTTCCAACTAATTTGAAAAAATTGACAAAGAAAAGAACTGATTGTAATTTTTCAACAAAATGGCCTGTTTCTACACATGCCTAGGCATTTGCTGTGCTGGGAAGAATTGATCTAACGCCAGCAATCTTTCTCATGCGGTGATATGTTTAAAGTGGACAAAATATGTAAACTGAACCCGCAAATGTGCACTGAAATAAATGACAAATGTGAAATTTTCAGGGGACTATTCCACAAATATAGAAGTAACAGTTAGATTTTTAACAAGTTAAGTGAAATATTTTCCCAAAAAACAAATGTGCGCATCCTTGGCTATTTGGGCTAGTAATAAGCTCTATGGTAAAACATGGAGCATAACAAGCAAAATGAGTGTCTGGTTGTACACCACTATTGTAAGGCCTACTATTATCACATATATGCATCTTTGGTGGCAGTATGCCATGTAGACGGGGCCATAACAAAATCAGAATGCTACAAAGGCTATCGTGTCTTGGAATATGTTGGGCCATGCGCTCCTGCCTCACATCAGCTATACTTCTCAACCTGCCTCCTCTGCACATTCATGTGCGGGATTGTATTGTGGACTGCCTTTGGGCTAATGGAGTCTCATTACAAACCAGGCTGTCTAGTAGGTCACCTGGCCATACTGCAAGAGCTTTAGCTAAAGGTGTCGGATGTTATTAGAAAAACACTAATCTTGACATTAATAATGAGTCATAACATTATAACATGAGTCATAGTTCTCCATTGACAAAATCATTAGCTCCAGAACTATAACTGTCACTATAATATAACTATAATTATAATAAAAATTATATCTTTTACTAAGAGTTTTATTTATTCAACTAATTTGAAAAGCATTACTAAACTTTCTTTCTGCAATGTTTGTTGTTGACATGGTTAAATCAGTTGTTAATGTGTTAAATCAGATAAAACTAAATAAATAAAAATATGCAATATACTCTAAAATGTTCTCAATATTTACAACTGTAATTATTTTCATGATGAATCAACAGATGGCAAAGTTGTACAAAAGTAACACTACGTATTGGTGTAGAATCAGGGAGTGATAGAAAAAATTCCTGTAGTAAGGAATATTGGGGAAAGGATTACAAGTGGTAAATCAACTACACATTATTCCAATGTAAAATTGTATTTCATGACAAAGTAAATATTATATTCATCCCCGTGTGGCAGGAACTGTCCACCTTGTATATAATAATAATAATAATAAAATAAAGTAATAGAATAGGTTAGGCAGAGATGCAGGTTGATGGTATTGCTGAGATCAGAGTTTAGAGTAAAGTAAAGGGGGGACGCTAGTTGGAAGGAACCAACAGATGTAATAGTTAGTTTGGGAGCAAGTGCGTCCGTGAGTAAACTCAATAGAGGGGGGATTATTCTTGCCTTTGCCTTATGTGTAAATCATAGTTTAGAATAGTTAGTACAGGACCCACAGAGATTGAGGTGTTGATTTAATAAACGATGTTAAAACCACTGCCCGTGTACCATTGGTTATTTAAAGAACCTTCTCCACCACCAACCATCCTGACAATGCCAGTAAGCTCGTGAGAGAGCTTGAAGGCACACTCACCATCGCTGGAGGAGCCGGACGTAGGTGAGCAGGACTGGCAGCGAGGGACCCACCACACCCGTGTTTCTACTTTTACAAGTAAAACAGGACATCTTTTACTGCACAAAGAAAAAACACAGCATTTTACACAGTCTTAGCCTAAAGGAAAGAGTTATAACTCTCCTACCTGGTACGTTGGAGTGGTCACATTCCTAGCTTGAAACCTTGACCGCAGCGGTGGATCAAGAGGATTGCCATGGTAACCGGGTACAGGAAGCCCCAGTGCGATCACCCTAAAGTCTTCGCTCACACGCACTAATCCCCATTTATTCAACTGTTCTTCTCCATTTTCCTAAAACAAAATTAATATTGTGTAAACTCCAAACTATGTAGTAATGTTTATAATTAAAGATGGAACCACTGTTGTATTTACTTGAACATGAAGCAAGAAGAAAGTGTTAATATACTAGTTGTTTTTAACTTTTAATAACAACGAAATATGTTCTTTGGTATTATGTGGGGATATATTTAAGTAAAAATATCAAGAGTAAATTCACTTCTTGAGTCTTGTCAGTCAGGAAGCAGCTGCATCGTCAAATAAGAGTTACGCCTCATTTTGAGTTTTAGGAATAAACATTTTATTTAAATTTGTACTTTAGTAGAATCACTTTTGAATTATTTTTATTTTGAGTGAATTTATAATTTAAAACATCCTACGTTTGTGATATTTAGGGGGATAAAATCTAATGAGCTCAGTTTTGTCTGTAAACTGGTTGTTGTTAATAAAATAGTTTATTTTATATATATAAATTACAAAATTCACATATACCAAAGATCATGTCTGGTGGGTCCATCTAATTTATTTAAATATTTAATTTATTCTAAATGTTTGTGAAACATTGTGCTTAAACGTTGTTCTTTGACAACGGAGTTATTTCTCCCGTGTAATTAAACTTGATAATGACTGAATAGCCGAAACGGCCATCGTTCGAAATATCACGACACTTGACTATTGATGACAGTAAGATGTTATTATATTAAATACTAGCTGACCCGTACGGCGTTGCCCGTGGTGGTTGGTATTTTCAGTCTTTTTAACATAATTGTATTCTTTATAAGTGTTCAGTCAGTGAGTGGTATTTGGCTTTTATATATATAGATCTTAAATAATAAAAGCACTATTGTCATAATAATAAAAGATCTGAAATTATGATTTTAGTAACTTTGATCCCCCCAAACCCCTCCTAAAATTTCGAAATTTTTCATACCCTTTCTTAGTGAGCACCTATGGCCCTAGAGGAAGCTACATACCAAATTTCATTCCAATCCGTTCGATAGTTTTGAAGAAATCGTGATTTAATAACTTTGATCCCAAAACCCCCCTAAATTTCGAATTTTTTCAAACCCTTTCTTATTAAGCACCTGTGGCCCTAGAGGAAGCTACATACCAAATTTCATTCCAATCCATTCGGTAGTTTTGAAGAAATCGTGATTTAATAACTTTGATCCCCAAACCCCCCTAAAATTTCGAATTTTTTCAAACCCTTTCTTAGTAAGCACCTATGGCCCTAGAGGAAGCTACATACCAAATTTCATTCCAATCCATTCGGTAGTTTTGAAGAAGTCGTTTTTTAATAACTTTGATCCCCCCAAACCCACCCTAAAATTTCTAATTTTGTCAAACCCTTTCTTAGTGAGCACCTATGGCCCTAGAGGAAGCTACATACCAAATGTCATTCCAATCCGTTTGGTAGTTTTGAAGAAGTTATTTTTTAATAGCTTTGATCCCCAAACACCCCTAAAATTTCGAATTTTTCCAAACCCTTTCTTGGTGAGCACCTATGGCCCTAGAAGAAGCTACATACCAAATTTCATTCCAATCCATTCGGTAGTTTTGAAGAAGTCGTTTTTTAATAACTTTGATCCCCCCCAAACCCCACTAAAATTTCGAATTTTTTCAAACCCTTTCTTAGTGAGCACCTATGGCCCTAGAGGAAGCTACATACCAAATTTCATTCCAATCCGTTCGGTAGTTTTTGAGAAATCGTGATGAGTGAGTCAGTGAGTCAGTGGGTTTTGGCTTTTATATATATAGATGATTACTTGAAGGTACATAACTATATGTCTCATAGAGTGCCCATATGTCTGATATTAATTAAAAAATAACGACTTCTTTGTGGGACACCCAGTACTTTTTTTTTTTTGCTTTATTTGTACCTATTTTCCTGCATTTTTGTAAAATTGTATTTGTATTGCTTTATAGATCTAATTCTGTATACTATTAAATTGTTATTATTATTACTATTAAGTTTTGTATAGTATATATTAATAGTGTTAAATGGTAACCACACTCAGCCACAGTGGCACAGCGGTAGTGAAATAATGATAAGAACTGACTAACACAAAGTATTATTTTGACTTATTTTGTATTTTTTGTATGTTTTTTTTTAACCAATCACCCATTAGTTGCGGTGATTGGTATATTTTAAAAATGGATTAAATGCAAAATCTCAGAGAGATATGAAAAATAAAATATTATATTATGTATTATGAAATCATTCATTTTATGCTTCAACAATAAACAATGATTTTATTCAACTGTTTTATCACTAACCTTAAGTAGCCTATCATATCTGGATGCTGGTATAAGAAATCTTCCATCTTCAAGATTCATCTCTCTGTTTTCCAACAAATTATTGATGACTGGCAAAACATTACGTTCTGCTTTCTCAATACCTTGAAGAACCAAGATCCTTCCTTTCACAGCAGCTCTTACTGCACTCTATCAAACAAAACAGAAACTAATAGTATCCTACATACTTTGGTTTTGTTTAAACAAACTAACACTCCGTAAAAAACCCAATTCAGCCTGTTACTAAATGTTCACATTAAAGAGTACATTAGATAAAAAACTAATTTTATAATTATTTATGACGAAAGTAGATTTGTGTAACTTATGAATAACTTCAACCAAGCTGAATGAAATAGTTCAGAGATGTACAAGATTGTAGTTCAGTAGTCCACCAGTTGAAGGACTTACTTGTTTTCCTGCTTTGTATCCTATGATATGTGAAATGTAATAGTGAACGAGTTGTAGTCTGTGAAACATTATAATTGATGTCAATCATTCAGTAGTCCTGCTCTTTCGGTAAAAAACCTTGTAAATAAATTACCTTTCATTGCAAAAATACAATAAAGAACACAAAACGATATAAAAGTTTAAATAGTCAAAGTAATACAAAATAAATAAACTAAACAGTACACTAAATATACAATCTAATGAAAATATATGAGTCATTTATTAAAGTCAACCTAAAACTGTTATTATTTATTAAAATTATTTACTAATCTCTGTATATAAAAATGAATGTATTTTTAAACTGTTCAACCGATTTTACTAAAAATTTCACAGATTATCCATATTATTGCCAGGAGTGCTCAGACCAGTCATGGGCAAAGTACGGCCCGAGAGGCAAGTGCGGCCTTTCGGACTAGTCAATCCGGCCCGCGACATGGGTTTGAATAACCTCTACAGTAAGACAAATACATTTTCTGCGTAGCTAGAATAGAATAACGGTTTCCTTCTCATTGCATTTTAAGTACGGTATTATCGCATCTAATATTAACTCAGTTTGCAGGCAACCTCTTCACATTGCCTGGC
>JAGFPH010001378.1:24595-67292 GCA_018207615.1 Philaenus spumarius
TGTTTTCTACTATGAAGCTTCCCAAAAACAGCGTTAGAAACCGACTGACTGACCACCATTTAGCTTCACTACTGTGAATCATCCAAGTTTGCTCATCCCAGAAGAGATTATGAACAACTTTTAGAAGTTTCATATTTTAGAGTTTTAGATGTTTCATCTGTCACATACACCTTCATACGCTTCTAAAGTATAATAAGTTTTTTTACCATTGTAGCATATAATATAAGTTGTGTGCGATTCAAAAATAAAGTTTATCACTTATAAAAATGTGTTTTGTTAAAAAAATTTTCGGCCCGTCTAAATAATTTTTTATTTTATCTGGCCCTCCCCTTAAAAAGTTTGCCCATGTCTGGCTTAGACATTACAATTGCTATAGTTTAAGTAAGGGGTTAAAATGGGATTGCTACCCCTATAAAATAATTATAAATTGAACTAACTTCCTACAAGCTATATAAAGTTATAATTGTGTATATTATTCTTAAGTGATATAAAACCCATTTGCAATTTGATTATTTAAGACAAATGGATGAAATGGGATAACTATCCTTAATTGAAATGGGATATATACCCATATAAAATAAATTGCATTTACATTAAATACCCATATTTTTAATACACGCTGTACCACCTGCCCTCATCATAAGAATATTATATATTTAAACTTTATTCTAATCAAGTAGTGACCTGGATAGTGAAAATGAATTCATTACCAAAGATTATTCAAATAATAGCCTACATTTCTGTAAATTGTTGTAAGTTTAATTAATATATTATGATTTTGACTGAATGTGTATGTCAAGTGTTAGTCTTATGTTTATGAGAATGTTACCACACAAGAATATCTCAGACTCAGACTACAGGCCTACTGGTTTGTTCCCGCTATGTATGAAAAACACTTTCATAACCTTGTAAACTTATAAGAAAATAATAACTACTTGACCAAACTAGCATTACACTGTTTATACAAAATCATTGCTTACTTGATCCAAATAAGATGCAGTGCCATTTTTAATCTCCCTTCTCTGTTTGAGATCTGCTTCGGTCGTGTCCCTGGACAATGCCACGTACTCGAGTTCCCTCCCCGTCAGTTCCAAGTACTGTAGAGCTAATCGGGCTTTCAACGGTCCGGGACGACCCAACAGGAACATATCTTGACCCAGTTTATCTTTCTGCATCATCCAACGTAGGTGGTGAAGACTGTCTTGCGACATCGGATCTCCCACTGTGAACAATGGCAATTTAATAGTTTAAAACAAGTAAAAGAATGGTTTAATCGCTTTTATATTTGTGATACAGAAAATGAAAAGGGACTATTTGTCATGAAAATAAATTAGTAGCAATATAGATCGATTGTTATGTGAAGGCGCTGCATCTAGAGTGTGCAGATAGTTTTCTACCCACTGTTTAGTGATGGGGGGAAGCAGTTTGGACTCTTCGGTAAAACAGACTAAGCCTCCCCACCACAAAACATTCTGCTCTCTTTCCAAAAGCCTTGATATAACAAACAAACTATACCTACTTACTTTTCTAAAAAAATGCATCAGATGGTGTGATTTTATCTGGAAGTAGTATAATGAAATTCACTACTTTGCATGAAGCAACATTTCTGCCGTTTTATCAAAATCAGTTCAGTATATTAAGAGACTACAAACTATCTTAACTAGGCCTATCTCATATTTTTCTAAAACAAAATGTTTGTGATTACTAGTATACCAAGGTAGGTCACAAGTTGATAAAAGAGTACCGATATTCTGGTACTTACAGAATTTTTGTGGAACATACTCGGGATATTTTGGTGGCACAATAACCTTCTGCACATCTCCAATGGTGACAACTGTTTCATCTGTAATAAAGAAATGGAATAATAGTGATGAAAAGGAAACAATTACAGACTGCATACACTAAATGTACTGTTAAAACAGCACAGTCAGGCTTGTTAATAGCAGATTTCAGATGTTGAACTAATCAAATAGGATTAATAATAAAAATCATTAATTTAAAAATAAATAACAACCATAATGGTATCAACGTGATCTGTTTCTTGCAAAAAATGTTTCACAGATTTCGTTTAAAAATAACAGAGGTTTAGGCCAAAATAAATCTAAAATTTATAAGTAAAAGCCGATGAAAACAATTTTGAATAGAATAACATAATTTCTCATTCAGAAATAAAAACAAGAATTGTAGACCTACAATTTTATGTTATATATTGAATGTATTGTTTTAGTTTTTTACTAAAACGCAAGTGTACATTTACATTTTCCTATTTTATCTTTATGTTCAGTCATAATGTAACCAAATTTAAAAAATCATACTATATTAATATATTTTATTTTCATCTCCATATTTCCCCATGACAAGAATAATAATTTGAAGATGGATGAAACCAACCACATACGATGACAAATTTTACACTCCCCATTTCACTCCGTCCATCACGTTGCTTCTACGTCCACAAAGGATATAAATGAATGTCTTTATATATTAGGGACGAAAAGCTTCAAGAAGTTTAACTTTTTTTAACAGCCACAGATAACAGTGTCCACACAGCCACTTCGCTCTCAGATTCTATTAATTGAACTTTTTAGATAAAATAATTAAGATTAATAATTCAATTATATTTACACACATTAATAGGCCTAATACTATTTTGATAACTTTTAGTTAGAAAAATGTTCATTAGGCCTATATCACTGAGCAGCATAGTCTGTGCTCCTACTTCGTCGCAGACAGGTATTTCGCTTCACTACAGTGATTCTACATCATACATAGGCCTACATCTTATGCATATCAGACAAGTAATAGTTTCTCGATAGAGGTAGTTTTTTACACTAACCACACATTTATTAATAAATAAATAACTTCACGTTTCACGTGTAAATGTTACAAAGTAATGAAACAATTTAATATCTCAAATCATAAATATAGGCCTATAGTAGGGCTACACTATCACCTAATGACTTAGTGTCTACTCTGCAAATTGAAATTATTTCTTACACAGAAACAAAACAAGAATTGTAGGCATACTAGCCTATTTTATAATAGGCCTATAGACTATATAGCCTACTGAGTTGATTTAGTTTTATTAAAACCAAAGTCACCTTACATTTCCCTTAATATATATATAAATCTTTGTTTTCAATCACCAATATAACCAAAATTGTAAAACCTCATTCTGTGTTAATATAGTTTTATTTTGACCTCTGTATTCTCCTGTGACAAGAATAGCCTAATAATCTAAGGATGGATGGAGCAATAGCATTTATTTCGCCTGCGCTTAGAGTTCATTCCTCCATCCACACACAGATGTCCAAATTTGTACTCCCCGTGAGAGATGACAGGCCCAATCTCAAAAGCGGCCAAATTATCCTAAGGCATTAATGATTGCATTTTTGGCGTAAGTTTACAACACGCCTCCCGCTGATATCTTTGCAAACGATGACCTTGATTTTTTTAACCCCCAATGCAAACAGAGGGGTTTTATAAGTTTAACGTGTGTATCTGTCTGTGGCATCATAGCTCCCAAATGGATAAACGGATTTTGATTTAGTTATTTTTTTTTTTGAAATGTTACTTTATCGAGAGTGTTCTTAGCTATGATTCAAGAAAATTTATTTAACTGTTTCAAGATCATCAGCTATTTTCTAGTTGAATTTTAGAGGGTTTTAAATTTTTTATAAAAAAACAGATTTTTTTAGGAAAGTAAGAAGTGCTCTTCCAGCTTTATTATAGGCCTACTGTGACTACAGACTATACGTAAATACTTCAGGCTATTTTTAGGTGTTGGCACGTCTTCTCCAGCAATATGGAGAGGAGTGTTGTAAATGATACCAAAGTTTTTGCTTCATATATGAAAAATAACAAGATACCCTACAGCACACTTATTAAAAAAAATAAATAGGCCTAGGCTAGGCCTACAAATTGTATAAAATTACCACTTACCTTTTGATTTACTTGTACAATAGTAATACTTTAAAAAGTTAATCTCAGTGTTGAATCTTTGACGAGAACCAAGAAGCCTGGAAAGTACCAGCAATCTTCTTGTAGGTTTATCAAAATGCATTATTTAAGTTATGTAAGTTTAGGTTAGGAACACTGATTATCTGAATGATAAACTTCCATTAAGGTAGGCTAATTAAATACTACCTCTTTTACTAAAATATCAATAGCTGAGTGCGTTTTTCTTATACTAAATATTGAGTAGTTAATTGTATAAGCACCAATTGCAAACTAATTAAATTCTATAACCACTAATCTACTTTATAACCTACAACTCGACAAAATAAACTGATAACAATGTTTTGTTACTGTCACTATTATTAATGGTACCGTACCATAGATTGAATGTTCGATCATATGATCGTATAAATGATCATATGAAAATACAAATTATAAACATAGACAATAATATTACTTTTAATTAAACATGATTGTTATTATAATAATATAAGAAGAAGATAATATAAATAATTCAAGTATTGACAACTTAAATTTGTTTTTAGTTTTATGACAATCAATGGTATTTATTTATTTTTTATTATCAAACACAAGGCAAGGACTAAATTATCTAAGGGGAATAGTGTTTTCAAGAGACGACAGTCAAAAATCTGTTCAATCTTTTAAAAAGTCGTATTGTGATACAAACTAAAACTGTCTAAATAACAATGGGGCTTATAACATACTATAATAATGTGTTTTCTTATTAGTTATGAGATATTTTTAAGCCATGAGTAGCAAGAGTCTAAATGTGTTCAATCTTTAGGGTTATAGGATGAGTGAATTAGTTTTAAATTGACCATTTGCAATGCTCATGTCAATAACCTATTTATTATAATAACATTACATTTTTTTTGTACTCAAGTAGGATGAAAAAGTAAAAGATTAATTATTCGTTAGTGAATACTATAGTGATGCATATTGTATACTAAATAATAACATCTGCTATCCAATTATTTTTTACACAATTAATTAATTAATTTTAAAAAGTGTTCCACTTAACTTTTAACAGCTTCTCGATCTTAAGACTCAAGGGAGACTGTCGTGACCGTGGCTGGTACATGGTTTATTTGTTTTGTTTGGGATTTGTAAATGTAAATGAATTAGGTACTTAACTTAAAGTGGACAGTGGAAGAGAGCGATAGAATAGGTTATTAATTGTGTATCTATTTTTTCACATTTTATTCGTTGTGTTATATAGTTTCTATATTCGATTATGAAGAATAATACCAATTTAAAGTAATTTACTTCATAAATGTGAATATTTCCTCTCCAGTGTTGTACTACAAACATAACCGTTTAAAGTATGATTGAGGTTATACTAATAATGTGGTGCCCTTTTTTAGACGAGAAGGATATTTTAATTATTACTGACAATCCAAGTTGATATAGTAGGTACTTTGGATTGTTAGTGTAGTGAATGTAGTTTATGGAACTTATTTAAAATAATTGAAATGATAGTTAATGACGTTATAAAGGAAAGGGTAATTCCTCCTCAAAACATTGTAAAAAGGTTAGTTAAAAGAGAAATTTATGGGGCTGTAAAGCCAGGCACTCACTTCCATGTTGCAAGATCATTTCATCAAAATGTGTTCCCTAATTTTACCATAATTAATGTGGAGAAACCGCCTTGTTTTCTTCGCAAATTTAGCCCAAATGGCCACTATTTTATAGCTTTTTCATCAGATCAAACATCATTAGAAATTTATGAATATAGAGGCTCTTCAGCAGCAGCTGATCTTGTAAATGGGTGTAAAGGAGAATACATTGGTAATAAAAATGATTCTGATAGTGATCACATAAGAAACCAAGTTTTTGAAAGGTTTTTCAAGCCCAAATGGACAGTCAATGTTGCACAAAGTGGAGAGCAGTTGAATCGAGAGTGCAGTTTATTTACTGATGATGGACGCTTTGTTATAGTAGGTTCTGCAGCTTATATTCCAGATGATCTGAGGCCTCATTTTTATGAAATTTATACCAACAATGAAGCGGTTACACCAAATCCTCGTTCTCCTTTAGAAGATTATTCTCTACACATCGTTGACCTTCAGGCAGGAAGATTATGTGACACTAGACATTTTAAAGTAGATAAAATATTTTTGTCCCATAACCAAGGATTATACTTATATAGAGATACTCTTGCAGTTCTTTCAGTTCAACATCAGACTATACATGTTTTTCATATAATTGATGGCATGTTTGTAGATATTCGCACAATAGGACGGTTTTGTTTTGAAGATGATGCGTTCTTGTTGTCTAATATAATATCTCCTACACCTGCAAATTCAGTATACAGGCCTTTTCGAGAAATCACAATTAATTCATTAAAACACAGACTTCTTGTGTTTTTGTACAAACGAGCTAAATATTTATCAGAAACTACTTGCAATCCATTGGAGTTGAGAAAATTTTGTCAGTATTTTGATCAAGTAAGTATTTTATGAGGTTTTTACTTTTCCATATTAAATACGGTACCGTAAGTTCTCTCATATTGGTTTAATTCAGACATTTATTCTATGTTTAGGATAAAATGCACAATTCGACTCAATGCCATATTGCGGCAGAGATACCAACATGCCTATACATACAAAAAATCTCTGTCATAATTGTAGTTCATAATATGGTATTTATTTCAAATTCCGTTATATTTCTTGTTACAATTATTTCCAAACTTGCCTTTCATTGAATGTAAACAATACCAGAAAACAAATAACCTTTGACATGTTAATTTAATACATTTGAAAACCCCTTGTAATTATAAGACTCTTTTAACCCTTCAACGTGTGACTTATTATGAGAGAAACTCCCCCTGCTGCGGGACTTTTTTAAGCTTTCAGGAGTTATGAAACATGTTTTTATAAAAATGTTAGTATCTAACTTATTTTTTGGAATATTTTAATGATTCTTTTACTAAATTAAACAGCAGATTACATTCTTTTTCGTAATATCAATAACACATGAGTTTACTTGTGATAACATATTTAAATAAATGTCAAAAGTTAGTTTTAGTTGGTAGTCTTATCACAAAACACATACCTAAGAAAACACTAATAAAACCAATATTAAATATTCAAAACATGATTTCCGAACGTAATCAATCAACTAACAAACATAAAAACACTACAAGTGATCAAATGTAAACAAAAACGTAGTAAACACAATGTCACAAACTTGTATGGTAAAACAGCTGTTATACTGGTGAACTAATTTCGTCAAGAAATTCAACAGAAGTATCGTATGTTTTTTTTTAAATCAGCCAATAATTATGCTACAATGTCTACAATTATGCTACATTATGCTGTAATATAAATCGTTTCGAGATAGTTTCAAGTTTAGCTGCTAGATGGAAGCATCTGATTAAATGTTCCTGAGCGTACGCTATACGTCAAAACGCACCGAAGGAAAAAAAATCCCGGCGTATCGCGTACGGCAAAACACGTTAAAGGGTTAATTGCATTAAGTAGACACTTTAACTTGCTCTATAGGCTAATCAAAATGTTGTAACATTGGCAGATTAACTTACAAGTTAACAATTGATAGGCTACTTACATAAATTAAAAACAGTAGGCTAGGTAAGCCCTATATTTAAAAAATGAATGTTATGCTAACTTCACACAAATAGGCCTATGTTGAAACTAATTATAAATTATTTTCGTTACCTAATTCTTACATTTTCTATCGTAATAATCTATGTTTATTTTGTAATAATATGCTCTATAATATTATTGATGTATTATAATTTTTTTGGATTCATTTTAAATATTTTTTTAATAATTTAGAAAAAATTATTTTATTTAATTAGTTGTATTAATTATTAATTAGCAATTTATTATTTTAATTTCGTATTTTTCCTTTAAACTCCCAGTTTGACGTTGAAACAGTGACATTGTGTGGGACTACTTTGGTTCCTAAAACGGTTGTCTTCTGTGGTGTTCAACAGAGAGACATATTGTAAAATTATTATACTATAAGCCTACGTGATTTGTACACACATCAACTGATCCTTAATAAGGTTTTTCCTTTTAAATTATTGCAATTTCAGACCTGTTTTTTGTCCATGATATATATAAAAATCATAGAAACAAAACATAAAACACACAACTCACTCCACTTGGAGGTTGTGATAATGGATAAAATTGATCCGTGGTCTACAATGTCTGTAAATTGTAAATTTATGCTGATGTTTGTGTTGCATATTTCTCATTGAATTTAGTTTATTTGCGGAGAAAGATTTAATTTATATTTTAACTTTATAGCTATAGCCTAATGATCGGATGTTGTATCTACTTGGGCTACAATAAAAAAAAAAAAAAACAGCTGAACTATAACATGTGATTTCAAAGATTTGGTTCTCAGACTTATTTTAACCTAATAATAAGTAAATTTTTCTGCTAAAGTCGAATGGCTTTTTCAGATTTTCAATAAAATTTTATAAATTTTACAGTAAACATTTTTAAATACATTAAAAATAATTAAATAATGTTCTGTGGTGGGTGTGTATTAGCCTACAAGGATTGTTCAGAAATTAATTTAAAATTTGAAATTAAAAACCAACCAAATAAAGATATTAATTTTATTATACAGACTATATTTGAAAGGTACAATCTTAAACTCTATTTTTCTACATAGTCACCCATTTTTCAAATTGAGGTAGGTACTTTTATAACAATGCACAAGTTTTACAATTCCATCTCTATATAGAATTTTCCTGTCTTGGATTTCAACCACTGCCTTGGAGTACACTGGCATGAAGTTCGGCGACACTGTCAAAACTCTTTGTTGTGAGAAAGGTCTTCATACCTGGAAAAAGTAATAATCACTCGGCGCTATATTCAGACTAATTTGGGTGAAAAATACTTCCCCTAAAACCATTCAAGAGTTCTCGGGTATGATTAGTCGTGTGTGAACGTGCGTTGTTGTGTAAAAACAATGCTTTTGAAATCAGTTTTAACACGTTTGATACCACCATGTATTAAAATTTTCCGTACGCATAGACTAGCGTCGCATATATGCGACTGCCAGTTTCTATCCAAGGACTGCCACCTCAAATGTGCAACGCCTGGCCTTATTGAAATAGACTGACATCACATATTTGTGGCAGTATTATTTTCTTATTTAACTTCTAATTTTGAAGTAGGCCTACTATTATATTTTATTAGACCTGTTTTATTGGGATCAGTATGTAAGAAGGTCTGCCGCTCATAAGCGGTGCTTGATCTGTATCTTTGATGATTTTAAACGAGACAACGTGAAGACGTTAAATCTCATGAAAATTACTCCCTTTCTCACACCATGGTTTTGGTTGTTTTCCCGCCTTTTTGTTTTGTGGGAATGCGAAGAGTTGAAGTTCTCAGGAATCTTTCTACCTCCTTCTCATGTAACAATTCCTGCGAATTCGATTTTCTGCCTTTGTATTTCAGTCTTAATTTTTATTGGTTGTGCAACTTTGGTCAAAACACTTTGTTTTACTAACTTTGCTTCAGAGTCTAACAAAAAATCCTTCTATATTTCTTGACGTAGACTGAACGTCGTATATATGCAACATCTTTAAAAAGGCAGTAGGCCTAAGCGTAAAAAAAAATAAATAGGTATTGCTTGACATCCCTTTTAGGTTATTAAAAAGTATATTAACTCATTTGAACAAAATCATACTTATTGTCTGTGGCGAATGTCACAACTTTTTGTCCCAGTCTTTGTGTATTGCTTAATAGTGCCACAATAGTCTGTGACGAAAAACAGTGCGATACTCGGTAGTGAACGTGTTAAGCTCGCCTTAGTTTTGTTAATGTTTTGCAATACCATTCAGAGTTAAATGTTGCGCTACATCCAAGGAAATCAACCAGAAGCACAGTTGCCATAATCTTTCTGGCTGACGTTTGCAAACATTTTACTGGTTTTCCGGGAGAACTTATGTGCCCTCATTCCATGGACTATCTTTTTGTCTCAGTTGACATGCTTTACCAATGTCTCATCTCTTATTACCACACGATGGAGAAATGAAGAATTACCATCCTTGTTGTAGGCTTCAAGGAAATTCAGCGATGCAGCAAGACTCCGTTTTTTGTGGTCTTGCGCAAAACTTGTGATAAGCCAGCTACCTCACTGCAATTGCTTGCTGTAAATTTTGTGAATTGTAAAGTTTGTCGTGGATCTTCAACATTAGTTCATCAGTCACAAGGCTTGGATGACCGCTGCCGTCCTTATCATGAAAGATGGTGCTGCCATTTTTAACCTGATTGCACCACTACCTTACTCCACCTTCACTTATTAAATCCGTTTTCGTACACACCATAAAGTTGCTGATGAATTTCAATTGGTTTGGGATTTTTACCAGTAATTTCAATCACTCGCATCGAGAAAAGTGGAAAAATCATAGTCCACATGCTCAGCTTGATGTGTACTGACTGCAGAAACCTGTTGATGTCAAATGGCGGCTCTATCCTTAGTCTTACACATCACCATGCTAGACACACAAACATTAGTAAACCAGTGGTTGAAATCTACGACGGCAATTGGCAGTTGGTTGATTTTTACAATTTGAATGGCGATTATGTAGAAAATAGTTTTAGATTGCCCCTTTTAAATATATATAATAAATTTTCTTTTTTTTATTTGGTTGGTTTTTAATTTTAAAACATAAGATACTTTCTAGACAGCCCTCGTACATG
This sequence comes from Philaenus spumarius, assembly GCA_018207615.1. Lineage (NCBI taxonomy): Eukaryota > Metazoa > Arthropoda > Insecta > Hemiptera > Aphrophoridae > Philaenus > Philaenus spumarius. The sequence continues at coordinate 35,260 of JAGFPH010001378.1, forward strand.
TACCTCGCTTAAAGTTAATACAATAACTTTCTAAGCCTTTATTAGTTTTTTCTAAGATAAATATAGTTTACAAAGATATTTTCAAATGCAAGATATCTTGTTTATTGTTAGTAAACAAATTTCAAATATTGCTTTTGGAGTGGTGTGTAGGCCTAAAGGACATTGTTCTCGCTTCAAAGCGCCAATGTTTTTCAAGTGACAAAAAATGTGAACGTTCTTCGTCCATTAGCAAATCCAAATTTGGAGGGGTTTATGATTGATTGCTTCTTGGCTTTGCTACTATGTTTCAGTTCATGAATTCAAAGTTCATATATTTGTAGTAAAAATATGAAAATGTTTCACTCCTCCAGAAGTGTAGCATCTAGCTTATTCATGGAGGCAGTTGACAGCATGTTAAAATTTTTAATCAAATTTTGAACCTCTTTTAGAATTTTGTGATTGAATTTGAATTTTAGATTCTTGTTTGCTTCAGATGAAAAGTTTACGTATGTGGAAAATGCAGCTGTTAGACGAAGCACACTTGCTTTTAAAGTACGCTTGCGAAGATGTTGTTACTTTGAAAGCTGCCGAACCCAATACACAGCCTTCGTTCTTTGTTGTATATAACATGTTATCAGCTAAGGTACGAATTTTGAGGAATATTTCATGTTCTTTAACACTTTTCAGGTTACAATAATTATTGTTAATTTGTTTGTTACTTGTCCGGATGTTTGGTTATTCGAATCATCCAATGCCACATTAGGTCAGATATGACTGCTTGTACTATAGATAATAACATTACTAAATCTATAATACTCCTTGCTTTGAATACGGGTACTATAAAATTTTATTTCCCTGACATGCAAAACAGTGGAAGATTAAAATAGTGCTTAAAAATGTATGGACTAAAACTTTGGATTTGTAATTTTTTCCTATGTACTTAGTCTTGTTTATTAACAAGGAAAGATTTATTGACGTGACTCTTGTAGACTCCCACCTTAGAACGGTCGAGTGGTCAATGAGCACCGACCATTGTCCCCAGAACTCGTTTTGGGAAGTCCTTAAAATTTATGTTCACACTTTAACGGCTGAAAATTTGATCCAAATTCGACACATGTTGGTTTTTAAAGTCGCTCAGATGAATTCGTTAGCCAAAAAAATCCATCAACCGTAAGCACGCTTTTTGAAAGGAAGTAATATGTTTTTTAGATTTTTCAAACTAGAGTGAAACTTTTTTGGGGCTTTATCTAAAAAATAAGTAAAGGATATTATTCTGCACATTTTGTTTTTTTAGACGACCTTATAGCAAGTCAGGTTCTCCAAAAGGACATAATGCACCTAAAAAGTGCCCGGTTAAAATCCTAGTCCATAATCCGAGGTCGCAAAGTCGAGGTGCCGAGCGGAACGAAGCAGCCTGTGAACCGGGACTAAAAGCTGAGGTGCAGACAAATTCTACTAATCTATTTCGTACGTGCAGGTAGCTATTCAGCGCCTTTGTGAGTTGACCAATTTCCCAAATACTTGGTTGAACCTAAAACATATTAAAACTTAATTTTGGAAATTCGCTCAACTCACGTCAGCGGTTCAGCTGCATGATCGAATTATTTAGTTTGTAAAATAAAACTAAAGGGAATTTAGGATTTGCAAAAACAGATTTTAGCATACTGAATGTAAGTCCTTCTGGCAGACAGGGCTGAAACGTTTTTTTCTACTAAAGAAATATAAATTTTAAAACACAGTTGCATACCCATATAAACTTTTAATAAATTAAAGTAGAATCTTAAATTGTAACTGACATGTTTTGATTTGTGATTATTTTTTAGGTACTCGCAGTGTATGAAAATACATCTGAAGAACTTCTTCGACTGTTTGAAAATTTTTGCGACCATTTTAGAAACGCCAAGCTACATTCAGAATCACAGTTTACATGTTCGCCTTCAAATAACCTTTATGCCAGGTATTATTGTAGCTTTGTGAGTTAGACTTGTATTTAGTTTTTTCAAGGAAGCACTTGTTGTAAACGTATAAATAAACTAGTCTACATGTACATTATAGCGTTTGTAACTTAATTACATTTGATAGCAGGCTATCAACAAATTTTTTTTTTAATGTTATTTATCCACACATGTACATGATATTTTATTAATAAATTTACATGGATCATCTAGTCACCTAAATCCAGTAGCGGTGACTAGGAAAAAAGAATATAAAACTTATACAACTAATATTACAGTCCACAGAAATATTTATATTTTACTTTCGTGCGGCATTACTATGATGCCTGCTCTGCGCAAACATTATGTAAAACAAAACACAATACTATTAAATTAAAAAATGAAGAACTAAACAACATAAATATCTTATAAAAACACTATGTACTTCCAAGTCTGCGCCTAGATACCCCCAGAAAATTCTCAAAAGCGAAAGATAATCATTTTAGAATATTGGTTATACTATCTATGTTACTTGTTTTAAATAACCATTCTTTGGATTTATGTAAAAATATTTTTAATGTTGCACAGGTCCTAATTTCCTTTGGTAGGCAATTATATGCCTTCGGTCCTACCGCCAAAAGAGAATTTTGAAAAACTTTTCTAGAGGCCCTCGGTCTCCTCACATGCAACAAAGAATGACCTCGCGTACTGTAGTAAGCAAGGTCATTGTCATTATTGCCACTTCAAATGAAAAATATTTTTAAAACTTTAAAAATAAATAAATGTTTAAGGGGTAAAAATTTTTAAAATTCAAAAAGAGGAAAAGACGGTTCTAGCTTACTCTTAAATAAAATAACTCGTACAAAAAACTCTGCGTGGTCACCACAAGTTTCAATGCTGATTTGCTTGCACCACCCCAGCATTCAATTGCATATTGCAATTGGGAATGAATTAACGCAAAATGAAGGATACGTAACAGCTATGTATCACAAATTTTCCTCAAATAATAAAAATTTTGAATATTTCGTCTGATTTTGGAATGTATATATTTGATATGTTCTTCCCAAGACACTCTACTGTCCAAATAAACACCAAGATATTTTATTTTATTTACATTTTCAATAGACTGGCAAGAACATGCTGTATGACTTACGCATAATAAATCATGATAAATTAAATTTTGTTTAAATCCTAGACCTCTTAAATCAAAATTAATATATTTAGTCTTTTCCATATTAACAACCATCCCGTTCACGTTACACCAATCCCTTAACACAACCAAATCGTGTTTAATATACTGTTCGTTAAGATCCCATTCTCTATTGATATATTGCAAAGCAATATCATCCGCAAATGCTCCAATTCTACCCTTGAAACTTTGGTCCAATAAATCGTTAATGAATATTAAGAAAAGTGTTGCAGCCAAGACAGATCCCTGGGGGACTCGTATTATGATTTCCTGCTTATTGCTGAGTGATTATTCACGCGAACTTGCTGCATACGACCGTTTAGGTAACTATTAAACTAATTCAGTTCAATGCCTCGAATACCGACAGCCTCTAATTTCATTAATAAAATTTTATGATCCACAAGATCAAACGCTTTTGAGAAATCTATGAAGACTCCAGTGGCTTTATTTTTGTTATTAATAGCGGAGTAGATGTTGGTCATAAAATCAACAACAGCTTCTTCTGTGCTTCGTCCCTTTGTAAAACCATATTGCCTGATATTATAAAAACTTAAACTATTTAAATAATTCAATAACATAGTATTCATAACTTTTTCAATAATTTTGGAAAACACTGATAAGAGAGCAATTGGTCTATAGTTACTTATAGATTCAACCTTACCTTTTTTGTAAATTGGGATCACTATAGTATTCTTCAATAGTTCCGGAAATATCCCAGTACACAGACTTAGATTTATTATTACAGACAAAGGTTGAGATATTGAATGCACTATATTTTTTATTAGATTTACAGTAAAATTATCACAACCTGTAGACTTCTTATTTGCTAATTTAGAGATTATATCAATGATCTCAATCTTATCAGTAGGAAAAACAAAAAACGAATTTATTGACGAAACTAATTTTATTCTATAAACTGAACTTGGGTTCTATATTTGTTATTGAGTTTTTATGCATATTTACAAAATAGTTGTTAAATTTGTCAGCAATTAATTTAGAATCCTCCAAGACTGTACCATCACCCGATTCAATTCTATTAACTTCCCTTTGTTTGCTTTCGCCAAGTATTCCGCTTATTATTCGCCACTGTTCTCCAACTTTGCCGTTCGATGAACGTAGCAAGTTAGAGTAATAGTTGCATTTAGTTCGATCTATGTCAGATGTAAGACACGATTTATATTCATTATAATATGACATCAACCTCTCATCATAAGGTCTTAACTTACTTTTACTAAATAATTTATTCCTAAACTTAATGTAAGTAACCGTTCAGTTATCCAAGGACTTAGATTTTTTGCACGTCTCAGAGTTTCCGGAATACACAATTCTGTTGTGTTTTTCACCACATATTCTTTTAAAATATCATGAAACTCCTTGAATGCAATGTTAGGGCATACTTTTTGTTCAAAGATGGACCAATTAAAATTGTTTAAATCGTATTTCAAATTGTTAAAATTTATCTTTACTTTGGTCTTGTTTGTAGCATTTAAGGTATCAGTGTACTTATTGGCACATTTAGTAAGTGACAGACCTATTGCACTGTGATCTGAAAAACCTGCATGAAAAACAGCTGATTTAAGGTTGCTTATCGGGCGTAACCTAACAAACAAGTGGTCAATACAGGAACTGGTTTTATTAGTGACCCGTGTAGGTTCGTTAACGAGAGATAAAAGTCCATGGTTACTCATCATTGTCAGATAAGCATCAGTCTGTGGGGACATTTGATCTATCCTAATATTGACATCTCCTATTATTACAATATTAGAAGTTATATTACCCAAACATAGTCCAAATTCGGCAATGAAATCATTCACAGAGAATTCTTGTAATCTATACAAACCCAACAAATTGAAAAAAAGGTCTCCAGCCTTAATATTTAGATAAACACAATTACATTTTTTAAGAGCTATCTCACTTTGAACGGTATATAAATTTTCCTGTACATAGACAATAACACCCCCAGATTTGTTTTCATTATTACAACAACTAATATACTCCATATGTGATAATTGTGCTCCAATGTAACACTTACAGTCCTTGTAACGAAAACATTGTATGATTTTAACTAGTAAATTCTCATAGTGACTAAAACTTAGAAGAATGGTCTGATAGATAAAAAGACGCAATGTATAATAATAGATATTTGTAATTCATATATACATATACAAATTTGTTTAAGACGCAAAATAATTAAAACATAATCATTTAAATAAACATAAAGTAAAAAATAAGCAGACTATATATATAATAAAGATAAAAAAGCAGACTTAAAAAGCATTAATGAGTGAAAATGTATAATATATATAAAGTGTATAAAAGTTCACAATAACTAAAAACAGTGGTGCGGTTGAAAAAGTAATTAAAAGTAAATAAGTGGTCACATAATAAACAGTTTTATTAATAAAAAAGGACAAAATGGAAGAAAACATTTGTAACAAACAAATTATATACTAAACGTATATAAATGCACAGTGCAGGTGAGCTAGATCGCATTGCTAGTGAGGGTTGAGTTAATTCAAGAGGCCCTGTACCGCTTCACTAAGAACTGGAACATGGCGTATAGATAGTTTGTTTGTGTGTGCCTTGTTGGCGAATTTTGAGAAGAAACGTGGTTTTTTGGAGTGGAGGAGGAGAAATGGACTTCTCAAAGTAATAAATAGATGGTGTAGCGTTGGTGTACACTTGGGTGTGAAAATTCTTCGTGTAATTGTGAAGAAAATTGAACTTGTGTAAACGGGACCACGAGGCGGTCTTTTGGTGTGTCGAAGTTATTTGTGTGACTAAAATATCCAACGTAATCCGAGAAATCCTAGGTAAAGACGTTTGTGTGAACAGTTTCGTGAGTATATATGGCCATAATTTTTAACAATTTCAGTCTGCATTTCAAAATTTTAAACTTTTTTAATATGTAACTTCATTTAATTTGGTATTGCGTCTTAACTTAGTAAACGTAATTGTAATTGGTATCTTGTATAAAATATTGACAATTTGTTTTATTTGTTTCATGATAATGATGAATTTGTTTGTATATAATCAATTTCTTATAATGAGTGAGTAAAAACATAGTTGTTCCGCCGCAATGTCTTGAATTCTTTCGTTTAGCCATGATCACCCATCTAGTGAGTACTTTGCAGTCAAAGACACACGACCTGAGAAGTTGAATTTACAATAGAATATTTTTAAAGGTAATTATATATGCATAAATAAACATGAGAGCATACAAATAGGTTATATGTGGGTTATTAATTTTTTTATATCAGAGTTAATGTGAGGAAGTTTTATAAGGTTTTACAAAGGAGGTTTTAAGGTGTAAGGTGGAGTTGTAAGTCGGAGTTAAGGTGAGTCACATGATGAATAATTTTTGTAGTAGAGGTTGAAGAGAGAGGAGTGTTTTTTATGATTAAAGTTGTATAATAAGCGACGAATATAAAAGGTGAATAAGTATTATGAAGTGTAGGATAGGTGAGTAATAATCCACATATAACGTTTTTATTAGTTTGAAAATTTTTTTTTCTTTTCAAGTTATTCGACGACCCATTTTTTTTTTTTTAAACAGTTTTAATTTAATCTAATTTTATTTTTATAACGCCTCACGTTATAAAATGGCTTTCCCAACGTGGGGCTGAAAAGCAGAAGAATCCGTTTTGTAATTCCGTTATACCACATGTCCTAAAATAAGCCTTATGTGTTATTTCCTATGGTATTTCAAGTTTTTCATTATTTGAGGTAACTCTTTTTAACACTTTGAACCCTGGACCCTTAACACATTGCCGTGCGTAGCTACCTGGGGGTTTTGGTAGTACAGTAGAGCGTCGATAATCCGAACGTCAAAAATCCGAACGCGTTCTGAGGCAGCCCATGCAAAAATTTCGTTTTCGTTTTCGCAAATTCCAATTATTGTGTCGTTAAAAATTTCACAAAAATCTTCATAGCAGTTTGACATTATTATCTCTTTTTAAACACTTCTTAATACCTGCTCTCACACGCCCTCACAACAGACTGGCTGTCAGTATTTTCATTGTCAGGCGCCCATATGCTGCTTTATCGCTATCAGTAAACATATAGAAAGATCATTCATTTCTCTTTGTGTAATCATTATAACAGTGTGTCGTACTTACAGTAGTGTACTATACAGTATTTTTTAATTTTTCGTTTGTGTTAACTACAATGTACAAGTGAACTTTTAATTATGTACTGTATTGTAATCATGTTGGCCCTACTGTGTACGTGCAGGTTCTTCTAAATCGTAATATATAAGTAGTCTTACATACTGTATTGTAATTACATTACTGCTTGTACTGTTTAACCACTTTAATCGATTAAAGGGCATATATTTTAGCCTATATGGCAGTTTTTGGTTGTTTTCAAAAATCCGAACAAATTGATAATCCGAATCCCCCTCGGTCCCAATTAGTTCGGATTTTCGACGCTCTACTGTATTTAAAAAAAAATCTGTTACTTACCTTATTTAAAAGTATAACATATTATATATCATTTTAAAGACAAAAGAATAAGCTTTAAGTAAATGTAAATACTTCAAAGGTTTATTAAAAATACAAAATGGTAACAAATTATGAAAAATGATGAAAAATGTTAAAAAAAAATAGCTACATAGTCCTTTAGTTTACAACAAACACTTTATTTACACTTTACAAACACTAAAAAAACACTTACCAACTATAAACTTTGCATCAATAAAAAACCACTAATAAATAAAAAAAAACTTACAACACAATCAGAACTAATGGATATACACATCGTCATCGAGTTACATCGCTAAGCTGACAAATGTCGATTGCAGAATGCACACAGCTGATCAGACACCATCTGATATTTATAGCCTATAATATTTTTGTGGGCCAGTGTTAGAAAAATTTCAAAGGTCAAAGACATACGTACTAAAACAACTAATAAACATGATGAGAATGCCTAAACCCAAATATATGCCGACTAAGCTGAGTTATAAAATTAAATAGAGTGACCCGAGGTATACTCGGGCTTTGGTAGCTGGCGCCGCGAACTTGGCCCGACCTATACTCGGGCTCAGGGTTCAAAGTGTTAAATGTGTTTGCTAAATATTACAATATCAGGCTATCAGTTGACACCTGTGAAGATGGCCTCACAAAATTTAAACATTATTGCTATGGCGAGACCAATAGAGGATCATCCCAATTTAGTGTGGTGGGGATGTAACCATCTCCACTAGCTTCAGTTATGAATATAATACTTTAATAAATCTCTCATTTTAAATATGGACTATCATAATGTTTTTTATTACAAAGCTTTTAGTGAACAAATTTTCATTGGAGACTATTAAAGATACATTCTAAATTGTTAAGATTGTAAGATTATGTCCTGAGTTACCCAATTTAAACAATCAACAAGAAAAAATATATACTATACTTCTTTAAATATATAAATTAGTTGACATATAAGCGGCTTTGTTCTTACTGTCTGAATGATAAAAAACTAAGGATAAAAATACACAAATTTTAAGGTATACATTCAACTCCCGATTATCCGGGATAATTACCGGCAAGACACTCACGGATAATCTGAAACCCCGGTTAAAGCAATTCGTTATAGTATAGGGCACAAATACAAGGTATTATGCAAGAATTATAAACATAATGGATATACTGTACCTTTAATCACTCCTAAAACGTATAAAAAAATATAAACACTGCATTATTTAGATTGAAATAGCAGTACAGCAATATATTATTTACAATGTTCAAACAAGATTAAAATAGTCCTTCAGAGTTTCTTGTTTATTCGCGTTGGCTTCCTTTTTAAAAATTGTGGATCTTATTTTTCGTAACACGAGTTTGTCACATAAGAATGCATCACCTTGACCGTTTAGAAAGCCTTCGACGTAACTCAGAGCTGTGCCGTGTGTCACTTTCGGCTAGAGATGTTACGTCAATAACACAACTGCCACTTAGTAACTGCTACTCGTGATTGCAGTAGCATCAGTTTCGTGTTAGTCGTTATTCGTTTGCTACAAGGCCGCACGCCCTCCTGTCACCCGCATTTTTTCACTTCTCGCCCCACCACCTCCCTCGTCTCTCAGTCGGGTTGAGCCGCAACCCGTATAAACCGATCCCGTTTAATCGGGAGTTGACTGTATTCTAATGGGGTCGTAGTAACACACTAAGAAAGGATTTAGCAAAATCGTTATTTTAAAACGTAAAATAGTGGATATTTGGGGTTCATTTCCAGCCCTATAACAAATAAAACGTCTGATTTGGATCATAAGCTTAGCAACACATGTTTGTTGAAAAGAAAAAAAAAATCAATGAAAAAGGCTTACTATATTTCCTTATAGTATAATTCAAACATCTGTTGTTCCATATTATAAATAAAACAGCTGGTTTCGATCTAAAGCTTAACACAATTTTAGGTTGTTCCTATACTGAACCAACACACGTTTGTTGAATGCATTTACATTCATTACCATAGAGCAACCAAGCTAGAAAATTTAGATTTAGTTCTTTATTCTTTACAACAGCCTTCTTAGATTAGGTTAACAAAATAAAAGCAAACACAAACAAAAATCAACGAGAAAGGCTTACTGTATTATAGTTCAAACATCTGTTGTTACTTACTAGAAAGAAAATTTCTGATTTAACGCAAAAGCTTACCATAATTTTAGGTTAGGCCTACACTGAACTAACATATTTTGAAATCATTTACATTTATTACTGATGCAACCAACTTAGCAAATTTAGAATCGGTTAATTATGTTGTTGAACAACCAACAGCTTTTTTAGGTTAGGTTAATGTCTCTCTATTACATAAAACAATCTTGTCATATTCATAAATACTATAACCCTCCCTACTGCTCATGCATCAGGATCTAGCTCACCCCTCCAACCATCCTACCCTTTCCAAGTGTCTCTGTCCTAATCAGTCGTCACAGCCATGAAAATATCAAAGAATACAATAATCTGTTTGGCTTTGTTGCGAGTCGGTGCGGAGGTTGGTAATCAAAGTAAGCGCGGGTGGATTGTCCTAGTTAGTTTATAAGTGAATAAAAACAAATTAAACTTAATTTACTCAAACATCTTGGTTATGTTTGTACAGGCTAGCCCAGCAGAGGTTCAAGCAGACAATAGTAAGCGCCAGATATGGAGGTCCTACAGAAGCCACTAAGCGTATGTTAGCACAGCTACCAATCAGTGCCCAGAGTTACAGTTCCTCACCTTATCTGGATCTGTCTCTGTTTAGTTATGATGATAAATGGGTGTCCGTCATGGAGAGGCCAAAAGCCTGTGGAGAACATCCTATTAGGTGAGAAATTGACAGGTGGACAATGAATTCATTTTGGCACAATAATTATAGGTAGATAATGCATGTCAAAATCAAAGAAACTGATATTAAATCTACTTAGGACACCCAACTGAAATGTTTGCAATGTCGACCTTATTTAGGAGACAGATTAGTGCTGCCAACCTAAGCATTTTGAATGCTGCTAAACATTCTGTCACTAGAGGTTTAGAGACTGTAAGATAGAACTTCAAGACTTTTTTTCGTACTTGCATTTCTGTTATACAAAACAACTTAATTGGTGTTATCAACTTATAGGCCCTGTGATGCGGAAAATTAAAAGGGACCGTATGTCTCAAAATTGAGATATTTATCCCCCATGTAAGGAATTAAATTCCTAACAATTTGGTATAAAAACTTTCAGGAAGAGCGGAGTCAGATTGTGTTTATCTGTGTTCGCACCAGGTTCCACGTCCTGGGGTGTAAAATTTAAAATTTGCTTTCTGGAATTTTAATAATAAATTAAATACAATTTTGTAGATAGTTTATTGACCATTTCATAAAATTAGTAATTCGACCACGCAGCTGAACGGCTGACGTGAGTTGAGCAAATTTCCAAAATTAAGTTTATAGGCCTACAATTTAAGAAATGGAAATAGGTCTATTCACGACGGTGCTGAATAGCTGCAAAATGGTTCGCACGCCATTCCGCATATTGGGACTATCTTCAGTACACAATGCATTGCGTGCTCCGCACACAATTCCGCATATTGGGAGTATCTTAAATACACAAACCCCATGGTAGAATCCACCACATGGCTTTGAACCGGGTACTTCTATGGTCTTTTACGTTTTGATCGATTTTGGGGGAACCAAGCGAGCTATAAGGTGACGTAAAAAAACAAAATGTGCAAAATAACATCCTACATTTATATTTGTAGAAAAAACTCTAAAAACATATTCATTATCGTAGGAAAAATCTAAAAAAATATTTACTTCCAGTCAAAAAACGTGCTTCCGACTGTTGGATTTTTTTTGCTAACAAACTCGTCCGAGCGACGTAGACAACCAACATGTGTACCAAATTTGAACCAAATCGGACTTAAAACGCGGCCGCTAGAGTGCGAACACATATATAGGCCTACATATAATATATATATATGATTTTTAATGACACCCCCAAACGTGTTCTGGGGATCATGATCGGTGCTCATTTGCTACTCTTGACCTTGGGTCTAACCATAAGGGCCACTGCAATAGCTCATTTGTCCTATGGAAATTCGCTAATAATACGATAAACAGGAGTTGAGTCAAACGGTAGGTATAGCGTGATGTAGATTAGAGTACCGGTAGGTGTATGACTGTTTTAAGTGATAACAATAAAGTTGACTAGTGGGAGGGAGACAGTGATATGGTTTGTGTCTGTAGCTTCTTGTGAGAGAAGTTTTTCAAAACTCAAACTTTTAAAGAATTACCTAAGATCTACCATGAGCCAGACAATATCAATTTTGATTATATCGTATTTAAGTTTGCCAAGCAGATTTAGGTCTGTAAAAGGATTTAAAGTAAAAGTAAGGATATAGTCGGTGTGATTAAATTTTAAACTTAACACGGGCTGCATTTTTATTGGTTACATGTATAGTCTAGGTTTGATATGAATACAGTTTATTTTAAAACATTAATTTTAGTTAAGCAACTTTTTCAGTTCAGTTTCTTCAAAAAATATTGTATAAAAAGATGTAGGCTTACAGTATTATTTAGAATGTTATATAAAAAACTACTGTGATGTACAAATACTGTTTATTCCAAAGTGTAAAAAAAAACTGATTTGTAGAAAACTCATGTTACACAATATTGGATATTCTCGCTATCAATAGTTTAATGAATATAATTTTTTAAATTTCTCAATATTTATTTTAATATCATCCCAATAAATACAGTATAAAACTACTTCCAAAACTATTTGTTTATAACAATTCAAGTTTTCTGTGTAAATAAAATACATGTTCAAAGTGTGCAGTTTTAGTTTAAGCCTAATACATATAAGACTGTCAATGTTATTAATCTTGTGTAAAATTTAAAAAATCTTCCAATGTAGCCGAGAAAATACATTTAAAAATATATCTCTCGTGTTTTTTAGATTGAGAAAATATTGCAAAAATTCTCTGTACATTTAGAGGCATCAGGGTATAAATATTAGATGGGATGCTGCGAGAGGGTAGGGGTGACAAAAGACTGTCCGCACCAGGCGAACATTAGTCCTGGCAACGCCACTGGTTGTTACTATATATACAACCGTAATTATAAAATATAATAGGCTAGATATCTAAAAAGAATATATTGGTTTCAGATTTTATGCAAGAGATTCAGGCCTTTTAAAGTTCAGGATCTATGCCGGAGTGCTTGGTAGGAGTGCGCCGCCAACAGCTCGCAGACTCGTCGCATTTACCTTTCATCCGACTGATCCATTTGCAATAAGTGTACAAAGGACAAACGCTGAATACGTTGTTAACTTCCATATTAGACATGTATGACGTTTTGTTTTATTATTGTTTTGTATAGATTTGTATTATATTGTAAATATGTAGAAAATCAAATCAAAGTAATAAATATATTTTTACAAGTACAGTAGGTGTAATGAAAATTTATTATTTTCCTTGCAGGACAATTTAGGAACTGCAATCTGTGCTGCTAGCTATTAATCAGCATACTATATATGAAAACATTCTACACATTGGAAAAAATATGCAAAATGTTAAAGTGATTTTTGTCACATTGTGGCCCACTCTCCCCTACATACATGGAGAATATTTTCTAGATCCTTAACTAGACCTTCTTAAGTTCAAGCTGTACTGCCAGCAATGTTCATAGCCAAATAAATAGTTCATGTACATTGGTAGATTTAGGACTATGTAATGTAATTTACTGATGTCTATGTTAACTTTTGAAACAATTTATATTCCTGATTTTTAGGTTAGGTTTTTGTTCAGGAGTAGGCCTATGTCGTGTTGGTTCTTTATTTAAGAAAAAAAAATTATTGCCTGTATTACAAATGTCTTTTTCAATTTACATAAGGTTTTTTGTTCAATAATATAGCAAAATTTTTTTAAATAAACCTTTTATTTGATAAAGTAATCTGATTATGATATTTCTTATAATATGCCGATGATACAACATTAATGTGTTCTCATGAAGACAGTGTTGTGACAGATGCATTATTAAAACATTCTATAGAAAAGACAAGAACCTAGTTTGACCCTGCCTAAAGATAAATGATAGTAAGACTGAGTGTATGCTGTTTTCACTCAGCAATATAATTAATTATTGTAGGTGATAGTGAGCTTAGATATAATATGTAAAATTATTGGGGTTGTACTTGAATAATAAGCTAACCTGGCAACCATTTAATATGACACATTTAATATTTCTGCAGAGTATGGGAAGATTTAACCATCAAATTGATATATTTGTTATGAGCTTAAGTTGAATGGTTCTATCAAACTAAGGACGAGATTCTAGACAAAAATTCTCCCTTATCAATAACATGGGGAATTTTTAGGATGATATTTTGTATTATTTAACAAATTATACTGCATATAATACTAATAAAATATTATCGGATATAATAATAATAAAATATAAAGGCGAAAAACACAATAATTCGACTTCCTACGGACGTATGACATTATATAAATTTAACTCGACTAAAGCGAGAAATAAAACATTTTTCCGTCGACATAGCGACATAATAGTAATAATGAAATAAAATAATATACTGAGGCGAAATACACAATAATTTGACTTTATACGAACGAGAAAAGAACTGGAGAGAGCTCACGAGGGTAGACCGCATGGGAAACAAATAATAAAGTATTCCAATGTGAAGAAACGTTTTTTTTTGAAAATTACCGATATGTAGAGAGTTTTGTCAACTTTAATTTTATATACGTATACATTTTTTGTAGGACCAACTCCTACTGAGATATAGGCAAAAAGATAAAAAATGGTACATTTAACCCCCCTCTTCCGCCACCCCTAGGGTCAAGGACTTTTAGTATGTATACTACTAGCTTTGATTAAGGCTACTAGGTACCCCAAACAATGTACCATAGTTGGTCTTTCCGGTTATTGACTTTCCTTCTAGAATCATTCGTTGACTGGGCTAGTCACTGTATCAAATGTTTTTTTTTTTTTTTTTTTTTTTAGGCGGAAAAATGCATTTAGACAGACCTATGTAAACAGCGCTTTCTAGTATATAGCCTATAGTTAAAATAATATCTACTTGCATTACAATGCTACAATTCCTCAAATAGCAGCCAACATGATCTCAGCATTTGGTAGAAAAAGTCTAACATAATTACAAAAAACAGTTAATACGTGTATTCTGTTTGGCGGCATATTTTTAGGAAATTTGTTTCTTCTCACTATTAAAAATGACATCGAAACAGAATGTAACGTGCTGCCTCCTTGCAAGCCGTTTACAAACAATGTATTAATAGAAAACAAAAAAAAATGAAAAATAAAAATTTAATTTTGACAAAAATATTTCTAAGTTATTTTTAAAATAAAAAAAAATACCTTTACTGTGTAACAACTATTTATTATTTCCTATCTTCAATCCATTTACTTATTTAATTAATTAAATTATCATTTTAAAATTTTACAACACCTTAATCCCAATGAAAACGAACAAACATAACCCCAAAATTGAAGTTAGGTTATGTTTTGATCACATCTGTTACTCAACAGCTGATCATTGAAATATCTGTTACACATAGAACTGTTCATATATGACAACAGTTCTCTGGTTAAAAATGGACTCGTCTAGAACCATGGCCGCCATGTTGTTCACATGACAACTTTGGCACCAAATCGCCTTCCTCACCAAAGACTGCCGTCATTTTATTTCACTTACAAAGAAAAACTGAATTTATGATTTAAACAAGGTTCGTTACCATAGAGTACTTCTGGAAAGGATAAAAACTCAAATTAAAAAGTCATAGTGGTTGGCATTAATATTTTACTGTATCATTTTAAGTTGCAAAAACACATACATTAATTATTAAATCAAATTGGCAATTCATCATTTTAACTATTGCAATCAGACACTCAAACACACAAATTCATTATTAATAATTTTACCTTAAACATACAAACTTATATTGATAAATTATTCAAATGCAGACTTGGTTAAATTAGCTTACTACTTACGATCTTTTTGTTTTATAGTGCACTTTAAAGAAATTTGAATTTACAAAAGAGAAAAACCTTACAACACAATGTGAATTTAATTTAAATAAAAAAAAAAACCCCATTGTTCTTTAGTTCGTCGCATTTTAGCCACTTAGATTTTGATTCACTTAGACTTTCGTTGCACTTATTATAAAATCTTTATGTAAGGATTTTGAAGCCACGCCATGCGACTACGCAAACTTTCAAAGTTGATGTTTTTGAGACAATTTACAAACAATTCTCACATTCTCGTTATTGTACAATATACGGCACTGTCTTTACTCCTCTTTAAACATATCTAAACGGTAGTTTTACTTTAACTACCGCAAAAAAGTACTTGTTAAAACATCTTTGCTGGACTAACCGCAAAACAGGTCTGCTTTGTACTGGAACTGGAATACTGTTGCGTCTGAAGAAGCGTCTTTCTTCTTCGTTCTCTGTTCCGATCACGCCATGTGACGTCATAAAAACCAGGAGACCAATGGAAAGCTGTTCTCCAGGCTACCAATGAGAAGCTGTCTTTCCAGGGGCCCGTAAATATGTCTCCCTACGACTACTCTTGCATGCTACCAACATCTCGGACAAAATTTCTGTCTCCATCATAGATGAATCACACAGGCTTCCAACATAATCTATCAAGTTTATTTCTTTCAGTGTCTGAAATAGTCTTTCGATATTTATTCATCACTGTCTAAAAACCTAGTGGACCATAACTTCAAACTCTCCAATACCTTTTAAATGTTTTTCATATTTTGACACATCGTGAAACATAATTTAAATATTTAAACAAAACTGAATTTAAACATGAAGTTAATATTATGTTTGATTTATTCTGAATTATCAATTAATGTCTGCATTTCCCTTTGAATTTCTATGTTCATTAATATTATGAAATAACTAAATCTTTTAAATTAGGCTAATGTCCAAAATTTACCTTATGACCCTTTTTACGTTATACTACTATTTTGATATTTAAAACCCTGAAACTCACATGTATTACAAGAATAATAAATCTGCATACGCTTCGAAAACAACATTCTGCACCCGTAAAGTGCTGCTCTCAGGTATGTTAAAAATGAAACTATCATTACGTTGTTTTGCTATTGACTGAAAAGTGCTGCTCTCTACATCCATATTATAATAATAATTGTAACCTATCAAAGATATTGCTAAAAACAGTGTTTAATCTTTGCAGCTGTGATTCATATGTAGGCCTACGTAAAAATGGCACGGTACAAGTTTACGTGACTTTGGAGTGTTTAGCCTCGATTTTTCCATAATTTTTTTGAATTCTATATGTTCAAACACCCCTTAATCGAATGGACTATTAGTAGAATTTGTTTTCTCCATTTCTCCTAAGCCACCTGTCTTTGCACACGCGCTGCTTCGTTCCGCTCACAAAGGAAACACTTGCTTTGCAAGTTTTCACTTCGACCTTGCGTCCTCGGATTATGGACTGCTTCACTTCGCTCGCAGCGGACATACTTGCTTTTTATGTATTGCAACATACGGAATTTAAGAGTAAACTTAATAAAATCGAAAGTGATGGTTTTTAGAAACGGTGGGAAATTGGTAGCTAATGAAAGGTGGACTTTTGATGAAAAACAGATTGAAATAGTAAACAGCTATAGATATTTAGGGCTTGACTTAACTCAGAATTTGTCTTACGAGAACCATCATAAGTCTATGTTAGCAATGGCCAAAGCTAGTATAAACTGTGTCTGGTCTAAATTTATTGGGTGTAAACACGTTCCACTAACTATAAAACTATCAAGTTTCCAAGCAGTTCAAAGAGCAACAGTAAGTTATGTAGCTCAAGTTTGGGGTTATAGGGAATTTAATAGTGTTGAAAAAGTATTCAGGTTTTTTATAAAAAAGTTACTAGGTCTACCTATAAACACACCAAATTATGCAATTTATCTGGAGACGGGGATAGATACAGTAAGCTGTATTTGTATACATTGAAGCTTCATTTTAAGTATTTGTTTGGAGTATTAGTTATGCCGGAAGACAGGTTGCCAAAAATTTTGCCAAAAAAATAGTGAATTCTAAGATTTCATGGTATAAAGAATGGAAGATTTTAGGGGCCAAATATGAAGTGGGGATATACAAGAATTTAGAAGTGTGGGACAAAATTAACTGTAGTTTTAAAAATACTCAATTAAAATATTTACTGAAAAAAATCAGTTTGGAACAGAGGGAATAGCTTCTATTAGCAGCAAAAAATGGGAAATTCCATAAAATTTACTCCAGTTTAGATTTTAACCTAGGGCAAAAACACTATTTTAACTGTAGTAAAAATGAATATAAGTTGCAGGAAATAAAATGGGCATTTAAGTGTAGAGCCGAGTTAATTCATTTAAATTTTAAACCGTGGGTTGAAGGGAAAGATTATCTTTGTTCGTTATTTAATATGGGAGT
This sequence comes from Philaenus spumarius, assembly GCA_018207615.1. Taxonomy (NCBI): domain Eukaryota; kingdom Metazoa; phylum Arthropoda; class Insecta; order Hemiptera; family Aphrophoridae; genus Philaenus; species Philaenus spumarius. Next base: position 53,284 of record JAGFPH010001378.1, read on the forward strand.
AAACGAAGACGTTTACCATTTTGTGGCAGAATGCCCGATATTGGTGCAACATAGAAAATCGTATCTGGGTAAAGAAAGATTATCGATGTCAGAGTTCAAGGACTTTATGAATGGTAAGGATTGGGGAGTATTATGTAAATATCTTGAACAAGCATGGCATTATAGATGGACATTGATAAAAGAATTTAACTTTTGATAATACTTTTAGGTTGCGATCGCTGATCTTTATTGTTATTAGGAATTTAATATCTGTACTCATTTCTAATCAAACTTGTATTTATGTGTGTATTGATAATTTTTGTTTGTCTAAGTAAGTGTAAGTTTATAGTTCTGTGGCTATTAATTAATAAATTATTGTTAGTTGTTGCCAACCTAGCAGACGGCTGAAAGCCATGCTAGACTGTATGTTAGAAGACGTTATAATTCTGTAAAGTAAAGTAATAAAGCATATGTTATTATTATTATTACTTGCTTTTTATGCTTATTTTAGAGAACGTTTGTGGTATTTCACGTTTTGATAGATTTTGGAGGACCAGATGAGCTATAAGGTTGCGTAAAAGAACAAAATGTGGAGACACATCTCATATACATGTATTTATTGTTTTAGATAGAACTCCAAAAAGGTTTCATTTTAGTACGAAAAATCTCAAAAAACTTTTACTTCCTGTAAAAAAAATGCTTCCGGTTGTTGGATTTTTTCTAACTAATTCGTCCGATCCAACGTGTGTACCAAATTAATTTGGACCAAATCAGACGTAAAATGTGTCCGATAGAGTGCGAACACATATATACATGTTATACAATTCGTGAGTTTGTCCGCTTCGTAGGAGTCCACAATCGTAGGCCGCAATGAGGAGTTGCAAACACGCTAAGAGAACACATATTATAGGCCTACGTATATATAATAAATATATTATAATTTTTACGACACCACAAACAAAATTTTGGGGACTGTGATCGGTGCTCATTGACCACTCTTGACCTTAGGTCTCACCATAAGAGTCACTGCAACAGTTTATTTTTCCTGTGAAAATTCGCTAAAAGTCACTTCCAGTAATTATAGAAGCCTGGATCTTAACATGTTTGCCATCCATTCTGCCAAGACAGTGTATTGGAGGGAATTTAGAATTTAAAAATGAAATCACGGTAATCGAGAAGTTTAATTTTTTGTTTCACTCGATTTTTTAACGATTTCCAAACTCGCGAAAAACAGTCCATAATCCGAGGCCGTAAGGTCAGGTAGTAATATTTTTCTTCTGCAAGAGAAATGAAGAAACACATTGAAAAACCACTGGAGGGTGAGGTGGAAACATATTCTACTAATATATTTCGTGTACTGAGACAGCTATTCAGCGCTTCCACGAGTAGACCAATTTCCCAAATAGGCTATATCGTTGTTGGTTGAAACCCTAAAACTCTCAATCCTAATTTTGGACATTCTCTCAACTAACGTCAACGGGTCGGTTACGTGATCGAATTTTTATAATCATAGTATAGTTTAGTCGTATAAAACAAAGAATTTATAACGACAAGGCGAAACCGGTTGTCAAGGTCGTCCGGATTGGCAAGTGGCCGAACATTGTTTTGTTCCTGGAAATTAATAAGTTGTAGGCTATTTTTTTTATTTTATATTCAAACCACTCTAATATTATACGAAATTGTGTACAAAGTCGAGTTATTATAAATAATAATTCAATCACGAACCCAAACTACTGACGTGAACTGATCAAATTTCCAAAATTAAGTTTATATGTTTTAGAATTTCAACCACCTATTTGGGAAATTGGTCTACTCACGAAGGCAATAGCTGCCTGCGTGCACGAAATATATTAGAACAATATGTTTACATTTCATCAACAGCTCACGCGCTGATTCTTGGATCAATTTTGTCCGCCATCTTGAAATTAACTTCATTTTTTTAAATGGGAAGGTAGTCGTGTTGGAGCCTCAATTTTGCGTTTTCACTCATTTGATTGACGATAACTTAAAAACGGATTGAGACATCATAAACGGATTTGACCATAGTTTCTTTCGTCAAATTTTACATTAAAATCATGTATCACACGCCTACCTTCTCATTAAAAAAAAAATAAGTTCATTCCAAGATGGCGGATCCAAGAGGGCGGACAAAATTTCTCACTCGCCAATAAGTGGTTCTTTAATAAGACTCGTACATTTTGAGATATTAAGTTGTTTCCAGACTTTTCAAACACCCTGTATATAATGTTTAATGATTTCCCAAAACGTGTTCTGGGGACTATGATCGGTGCTAGTTGACCACTCCCGCCTTTAGATCTTACCACAAGAGTCACGGCAATAGGTCATCTTTCTTACGGAAATTCGCTAATAACACTGTAAATCGTGTTTTATATTGTTTAGTAATATTTACAAAAGATTTGTAGCCATTTTGAAATTCATTAGGTAGGAACATGTATTAGCTAATTTCCATAGGAAAGCTGAGCTATTGCAGTGAACCTTATGGCGAGACATAAGGTCCGGGAGAGGTCAATGAGCATCAGTCATGGTCGCCAGAACACGTTTAGGGGTGTCATTAAAATTATTCTAACGGCTGCATCCAAATATTTGGTATATTTGGTGTGTTCGATTTGGTCCAAATATGGTACACACTTTTCTTTTGTATGACGCTCGGATGAGTTCGTTAGCCAACAAATTCCAATAACCGGAAGCACAGTTTTTGACCGAAAGTAACCATTTTTCACAGTTTTCGTACTAAAATGAAAGTTTATCGGGGTGTGGTATCCGTCTCGTTCCTCCAAAATCGATTAAAATGTAAAATACCATAAAAATTCCCGTTTAAATTCAAGTGGGGATTTTACCGTAAGGTATCTTCTTAGGACGACGACAGTTATGCAAACTCACAAAGCTAGTTTATCAGCTGCGAGCGAAGCGAAGCAGTTTATAATCCGAGGTCGTAAGGTAGAGGTACAAACTCATAAAGAGAGTTTTTCCGCCGAAATTATGCAAATATATATTACACTCAGGCATCTATTCAGCGCTATCTTGAGTAGACCAATTTCCCAAATAGTTGGTTGAAACCCTAAAACATATAAACTTAATTTTGGAAATTCGCTCAACTTATGTCAGCTGTTCAGCTGCGTGATCGAATTATTTATACACCTAGAACTGTATTCGAGTTATTTGAATCTTGTCACCTAAATTATATGTTTAATTTGTGTACACATAAATGTATACGGTATAGATATTTCTTCGGAATATGAAAAGCATCTTCATGTACAGGATGACAGCGTAATACTGCTTTTACCGTTCTACATAAAGCAACGAAAGTTAGCACACCTATACTCCACATGTACTTTTTGTAGTGACTGTACATTGTCCCACACCTCAGGTGTACGGCCCACTTGGAGGCAGAAGAAAATCTTAAATGAAAGCATAGGTCAAACTGTACTTAAAAAAATTAAAGAAAACACAAATCCGACCTCAAACGTACAACTGAGTAGGAAATGGCAGCCGGTCAAAGTTTGTATTTACTTACTACAGTATTAGGAAAATTTCCCACCGGGACGGTTTAATACATTTTTAACCGGCAACACGAGAACTACGAGAGCTTATTCTTAGGGTTCTAGTAATACAAACTATTATTTGGTATACACGAGAAGCGGCTACCAACATACAGCGGGCTACACAGATGGGAACTCGATTCACCCAACTTGGTTCGCACGAATTCACCGTTTTATGCCTGTGTGTGGAGGTTGACGAACCAAGTTCGTGACGAACTTGGTCTTCCATCGATATTGAAAAAATGGGATTCTGCTCCCCAACAGAGGTCAGGGTGTTCGCCTATGTGTGGACGAACCATTGTTCCATTTTATCAGTGGAAATTCAACAGGTGAAAACAATCCATCTTTAGTAGTTAGTGATTGATACTTCATGTTTTTGTTTTGTTTTTCCCTCGCTATTAAAATGTGTGTTAGGAATGCTGATAAATGTATGAACCCGTGTTTTCTTAATGACTTCATCGAAGCCTATCGGCAGTATCCATGTTTGTAGAAAATGAAAAGTGTCGAATATAGAGACAGGAACAATCTTGTCGAAGCTCTCTATAAGATTTTGCTTAGTACTCGCAAGACTGACTATTCCCGATGAGGACTTGCCCTGTTTCTGGAATTAGTTCCCCCAGTGCTTGAGGCGAAATGGCACAGATCTTCCATGTTTCTCCCAGTAGCCACGTAGCGAAGTGTAGCAACGAGGTGTTGGTCGACCGATATTGAATTTCTCATGTGAGGATCTTGCTTTGATATATGGTGTGTCACAATTTCCAATAAATAATTGAATTCGAGTTGTCATTCTTAAAAAAAGATTGATAGTCCTTCACATTACTTTCCTTGAGATGATTTAAAGGATTAATGTGAGACCTCTTTTCTCCATCGCGCAACCACTGCTTGGTCCACTCTGATCTCTTGTTTTCTTTTAAAGGCACAAAATTCATCCAAACAATGATAGAAGCTGAAAATTTCGGACAACTCATATAGGCCGCACTCAAAATAGGCATTTTGGACGAACTACTGTTGGCACTTCCCTTTTCAGTGTGTAGAGAGCCACGCCATCGAACTTGGTTCGCCGAACCGATGCCAGAGAACCGGATTCCCAACTGTGTATAGCCCGCTTAAAGGACATCCTACGTAGGGGTTTGTAATTTTTTTAAAAAATAATTCGACCACGCAGCTGAAACACTGACGTGAGTTGAGAGAATTTCCAAACATAAGTTTATACGTTTTAAGGTTTCAACCAACTATTTGGGAATTTGTTCTATTCACGAAGACGCTGAATGGAATGGCTGCCTTTGTGCACGAAATATTATATTAGTAGAATTTGTTTGCATCTAAGCCTCAGCGTCGACTCACGCGCTCATTCGTTCCACTCGCAGCGGAAAAACTCGCTTAGCGGCCTCGGGTTATGGACTGCTTCGCTTCGCTCGCAGCGTGCAAACTAGGCCATCTGCCTCGGATTAGATGCCCAACGGTTAAATTCCTTCACCTGGATTTGAACCGGGTACTTTTATGGTAGTTTACTTTTTGATCAATTTTGAGGGAACCAAGCGAGCTATAAGGTCGTGTAAAAAACAAAATGTGCGGAATAATATTCTACATTTATTTGTTTAGATAAAACCCCAAAAACTTTACATTCTCGTACCGAAAATCTAAAAAAATAGTTAATTCCGGTCGAAAAACGTACTTCCTGTTGTTGCATCTTTTTGTGCTAACGAACACTTCCGAGCGACTTAGACAACCAGCATGTGTACCAAATCGGATTAAAATGCGGCCACTAGAGTGCGAGCACACACACACAAACACACACACACATATATATATATATAATGTTTATTAACACCTCAAAATGTGTCCTGGAGACCATGATCGGTGCTTATTTACTACTCCTGACTATAGGTCTCACCGTAAGGGTGACTGCAATAGCTCCTATGGAAATGAGCTAATAAGTTCTTTATAGGTAACACGGGACACACGAAATTCAGTACACCTTCATACGTCTGAATAAAGTACTTTTTGGTATACCAACCAACTTGGACCCTGTCCTCAAAATGAGAAATGGTGAGCATTCTAATAATAATCTTGTTATCATTACCTGCACTGTAACTTTTATAAATATTAAACAGCCGCCATTTTAGTTGGAGTGAAACTTTCGTGGACGGATTTGCGGCGTTGTGTTCTACTAGTAAAGCCCTTTATTTTGATGTACAACTCAAAATGATCTTCTTCTCAAAATGTACGAGATTTTCTTCTGACTCCTTATGGGAGGATGTAGTGGTTCACTGAATACGTGTTAGTTTTTGGTGGCCAATAACAATATGCCGAGGTTTGCTCCATACGTAACGGTTTAAAAAGTATTGTGTATTTGTGAGATAACACTATAGTGTCGCCTCAGCGAGCCGATACAGCACTTTTGTAAAGTCTGATTGTATCGAATATATTATTTCACCCACTAAAAATCATCTAAACTCTATAAAACAAAACAAAAACCAGAAATGAAATGTTTCAAACTTTAATTTTTGTGCTTCCAAAGTTTTATAAAACGTATATTTACATATGTAATGATAGTTATAAAATTGTAGTTTTCTAAAAAGCTAATGCCGCGCGAAAAAAACACAAAAATTACTCAACTTTGTCTTCTCTAAGGCTCAATAATGCTCGACAGAATTGTTTTGAAAATAATATATAAACATACCTTTGGATTCGTCAAGATTTGAACTTTCTAAAACCGTCTTCCGGTCGTCACTCTTATAGGAACATAAAAACTGGTGTTTTAAAAATAAGAAATTTGAAATTGATATATATTTTTATACAGTTCTATTTAGAATTAAATTACAAAACTTTTGTACATTTTGAAAAAAAAAAATACAAAACATTTTTACTACTTTTTATGTTGGCCTAAAGTTGAACTTTTTTCTTTCGTTAGGTACTGGACATTTTTTGTTTCTTGAGCTAATCAATTTGACAATTTTACATCAATACATTTTTTACTGCCATATATGAATTATTTGAACCTTTCTCTAAAAAAAAAAAAAACTATAGAACACTTTTGGATTGGGACATAACTACTACATTTGGAAATTTTTTGAAAAAATGCTTGCAAACGCCAAAAAATCCACTTTAATTAACACTGCCGTTTCTAGGATTTTAAGCCGTTTCGGGATATAATATTCATCCTGTATGTTACACTAGGGGGTTCCGCTCCTTACTCGCTTTGCTCACTAACTCCCTCGGCGAAGCAAATGCAAACAGATTTTTGTATTCTATGATATTTCCACGGGAATGACGATTGGTTAGGACAGAGATTTTTTTTTATTTCTATGTAGAAGGAGGCAATTTTAAAAATGTCCGACTCGACGTAAATGAGAGACATACGAAGTCTCAAGAGTTAGGTAATCATAAACTTTTAAAGACCCGGGCCCGAGCACTACAGAACTTAAACGAAGAAAAGCAGAGACAAAAAAATATGTTCAGTACTTTTGCCCATCTTTGTATATAGAAATTTTGCTACTTTTTAATAGGATAAGATTTGATCAGCTGACATCGGCCATTTCATTGTTGACATTTCAAACTCGGCCGTTAACCCTCGTAGCTTTCACTTAATTCTAGGCCAAACGTAGTGGTTTGACGAATGATTACATTGTTAGCTAACGGTCAAAGGTTATCCTCATCTTCTAAACTGACCTTGGGACGTTTAATTTGATTGGTTGTAGGGAGAATGCCTATTCTGTAGATTGGTAGGCCTAGTTAGTCAGTTAGGCGGAGCGCGTGTGTAAGGTAAGGGAAAGTTACTTTTGGTCTGTGTTGAATGTTTTATAATATAATTGACTAACAGTAACCATTTGTTATGCAGGCCGTATGTTTATTATTATAAAAACAAAAACAGGTTTTATTATTTTTTCTACGATATTTTTTTAAAGATTGTTATTGCTATTATTCCATTGGTTTAGATATAAAATAGGCCTACATAAAGGGATCATAGCTTAAATTATAACTAAACCAATAAATAAATAAAATGTTATTACTATTTCGCCGCCCCGAAGTATGTGACATACTTTATATAATTAATTACAACGTCCTTCCCACTATTCAGTCTCATAAAATATGGTCCATACGACACATTGTAAATACAACGAGACTGGTGCCATCTTTACATTGTTTCGATGCCTCTTCTTCTTCAATTGTTTATTTACAAAGTCTTGAAAATATTTTACATTAGGAGGGGCAAGGTTTTCCCGACTTTCTCTACAAATTAGATTATATTTTAAGATACGAAAGCAAAGCAAATGTGCCCAAAGCAAGATTAACAATTAATTTTAATTTCTCTCTATAACTGCTTCTAGAATTCAGAATAATTTTCAAGACAAAATTTAAATTTTTTTTTGTAAATTAAACAAATACCTGAACCTCCTAAAGCACGGATGATGCCGAGAGCTGATATTGAGGTGTGTGCAGGGAAGTCGCTATGGGGGGCGGGGGGGGGAGCGTCACCCCAATAATATTAAAATCCAAAAAGTTGGAAAATTTGAGATTTTGAAAACTGTTGGAATTTTGATTTTTTTATTAAATTGCACTAAAAAACTCTCAAAAACTCCAAATTTGGGTTTTAGTTCGAAAGTTTAACTGGCACATACTTTCTAACACTGTGACTTCAGAATTAATTGTATTAAAGTAGAAGAGGGGATACATTAAAGTAGGAGAGTAACTAATAAATATTATTGTTATTAGAAAACTATTCGATCGATTTCGAACAAATTTGCACTAAACATGTCAATTAGGCCTGCATAGATGCACGAAAAAAAGTTTTGACAAATTTTGAAAAACTACCCCCTTTTTGGCAAAAAACCCCCAAAATCAGCTATTATTATTAGCTTAACGAGAATTTTTAGAAAGATGCTGTTTTTTGAATATGGTAGGGTACATAAAGGGCTACAAATAAGCCAAATTTTATCAAAATCGTTAGAGCCGTTTTTTTTTTATTAAAAAATAATATTTTTTAGGGTTTTTTTGGCCAAAAAGAAGGTAGTTTTTCATAGATTTTCAAACCTTTTTTCGTGCATATACAGGTCTAATTGACATGTTTGGTGCAAATTTGTTCAAAATCGATCGAATAGTTTTCTCTCTAGCTTTGTATACATACAGACAGACATTTTGTAAAACAACACTTTTTTGGACTCAGGGGGTCGTAAAACGGATATTTCCACAAAAATCTCAACATATATTTTTTTGCGATCACTATACTTTCTCTATACAATAGTTTAGTGAGAAAGTAGAAGTAACAAAACAAGACATTGATATTTTATTTTATTGTTATTCAGTACTTTAAAACATGTAGATTCCCTTTGGGAGGGATTGATCCCCTTTATCCCCCCCCCCCGTATTTACGCCACTGCCCTAGATGTTGCAAACCATGTATCCCCCAATATGGTAGTTATTCTGTGTTGAATTTTGTTACTTCGGCTCGAATTAAAATGCGAAAGTATTGAAATCTTGCGAAAATTCTAAAATATTTGATTGCTTTATCGTGTTTAGAGACCTTGAAAACGTCGAGAAAAGTCATGAAAAGTGGGGGTAAAATTTTGTGTCCGTGCGTCTGTCTGTGGACACGATATGTGCACTCACAGACGTCGTAGAAAACTTCTGATGGTGCCAAAATCTTTGTAATTTTATTGCGGAGAGTTGAAAAGCTTTTGAGCTTTCTAGCGTGGCTGCAACGTGACAAACACGTCACATTTTTGAGTATTGAAAAGAAAAAAACACGAGCCGAAGTCTCGAAAAAGTATTCAATCTTTTCAGCTTTTTTTTATTGAAATTTACTATCTTATATTTTACTGTACTGTGAAATTATTTGTTCTTCCTTATTCTTAGGCTTATTTTTCAAAAATCGTAGGAAATCACAAAACATTCTCTAAGATTTGATCAGATGAAGGTAAAACATTACATAGTATATTAGTTTTGAAGGAAACAATGTTCTACAACTTCATTTGCAGGGTTTGTCCCTAAAATGGACGGTAAAGACTTCCAGCGGCAAAGTTTATTGAAAAGCGTGGGGTAAAATTATATATATAAAAAAAAATAGCGACTTTCTTTGCCTCATTTCTCAGAAACTATTGCAAGTACGAATAAACGCCATAGAATACTTTTCGTAGGGAATTTTGTCAGCTTTAATTGTTATATAAAAATATTATTTGAAGGATCAACTGTTTTCGAGATATAAGCGAAAAGCCATATTATTCCCCTCTTCACCTCTCAACCACCCAAGGACCGGGAACTTTTAGTATGTTTACCTCCTAACTATTCCATACAAAGTTCTGAAGTCAGTTCTTCCGCCCTATGTCTTTCCACCTAGACCTCTCTTTTGAGACTAATAAAGAATGGGCTAATATGGTTGTTATACATTGAAAATATATTCTACCTTTCATTTATATTTTAATAATTATTGTTTAAAGTTGGAATTGTAACCAACCTACACAAGTTGTCTCATGCTCTCACTCTATCTAGAGGTTTTATTTACTCACAATTCCTTCCCTTTGTATTGGATGGTGCTATGAGTAGAGGTACGGTAAGCAGGCGATTAACAGACGCTGAGAGTTATGTTTTCAGTCCAGCATCGTCAGTCCGTCTCGCTCCTCCCCGCTCCACCAAAAGATCACTGACTGTACTCGAACCAAATTTGTTAAAATCACACTGTACATCCGGAAGAAGAGACCTAAACCGATGTAACAATTGTGTTTACATTTGGAGTTTTGTTTGAAGTCCCCCAAAATATGCCTTTACTTTAATGGGAACCAAGTGTTTAGACTGACAGTTATTCCTTTTTGTAATAATATCTTAAAGTTAATTATTTGCCTAAAACGCATGTTTGAATTTACCCAGAGCATATCATTAAACCATAAATTATATTTACTATTTACTGAAACAAATTCTAATTAATTATATTCGGGCGAACCTGGTAAGCAATTGTTGACTCATACAAACTACTAATTTAGAGAATGTATTGTTGTGACAACAATGGAGATAAATCATCAGCTGTTTCATTCAAGGTCAAGATAATTTATTCAGTACGCATGAGCAGGTATAGAAGGTGAACTGGTTGGCATCTTGCCAAACCTTTCTTCCTGATTGGTCATACTACAACAGTGGCCAAAGCTTGGGGCCTTGGGGCTATGAAATTTGCACGTTTTATTACGAGCAATTTGAATATGTTGTCTGTAGGCTACGGCGGCGATCACGATTAATATGCAATCTTTGTTTAGGACTCCTGTGAAAAAAACTGAAATTATAAAAAACCAGTCGCTCTATATCAAAATAGTAAAAAACTTAATTTTAAAAACGTTACCTAACCCTTCCAATTAATTCCACTTTCTGCAAATACACGAAGATTCATTTTGAGGATCAGCTGTTTGATTCGCTGAAACCGTTCATAGATATGTATTTCAAAGATATGAGGGGTGAAATTTGGTACAAAAAGTTTTACGTTGCTGTTGGGTATCGATTGAAAGAGCTCCAGTAAAGGATACCAAAATGAAAATGTTCCCAAAATTATCATTTATTTTCGAAAGTAGGCTACTGCAGCTAACATTTTCGAATAACATAGATGATACAGACGCTCATATACTTTTGAGGGAAACTATAGCGAATCCAAATTTTTATGAAAAGGTGATGGCACATTTTTTGTTTTCCAACACAAGTCTAAATGGTCGGTTTTACACAGAAATCTTTAGCGGGCTGTATAGACTCAGATTTTACACAATGAAATAAAAGAAAAAATGTTTAGTAACTTTTTGTCGCAATCCGCTTTTGTTTTTATACAAAAACTCACTGTAACTCAAGAAGTAGATAACATATTGAGTTCAAATTTGGTGTAAGCATTTGGTATGTTACGATTTACAAGTGTGCCAAACACGAAGAATTTCTTTTTGTAATTTTCAAAAAGGCGGCCGTTACAAATTTTTAGCACGGAATATCTTGAAAACTGTTAAATTTACAAAAAATGTACTATAGTTTGTCCAAACAGCCGTGCGCTCTGAACCATAAAATCGAAGTTACATCGACCCTCGCTCCCCCCACTCGCATACACACTTACACGGCCTACCTGCTTAATGGTTCTCCACCACTTTAAGCTGCGAAATAAGAATTGAGATTGTTTTCAATGTCGTATACACGAGGTATTCAATCTGTTAATTCAATAATTGCAGTAAAACCGTACAAGTGAGATAACATCGACCGATATCTGGAGCGATCAGGGTAGCTCTTTTGGCAGAGTATCACGACGGAAACGTGAAGGTCCCGAATTCAACTTCCGGTCTTGGTCTATGTTTTTTCACTTGTAATTTAATTAAATATCCCTTGCTGAGGAAGTGTGTAAGCGGGGGGGGGGGGATATTAATTTTTACTCTAATTACTGAACTCTAAATATTATTCCTCGCAAAATGAGTCCAAACATGGTACAATTGTGACAACGATAAGCGGTTTTATGGTCAGTAGGTTACAAAATCATAAATTTGACTACTTAAAAATAAGTATTGACATTTTATTTGAATTAGCACGATCACAATAACATATATTATTACAGTAATTCTAATAGTGATTTTAAACGTTTGCAAAAACAAAGAAACTAAATCAGAATCAATATAACAGTGAACGTATACTAAGAGTGAAATAAAAATAATTACAAATTCATTTTGAAATGTTACTGTACAATAACTAATAAATCAATCAAATAGTATTATAAAACATAAAACTGACACAAGTATATTTACATAACCATCATAATATGTTTTATAGAAACAAAATATTTTCCTTTTTTTAACGACAGACAAAATGGGTTTTTTCGTTTCTGTAGGTAAAAAGATAACAGAGTTATAAACAAAAAACTGAAAACATAATTCCTATTAATTGTCTACAAAATTAACTTAAACCAACGTTTTTAGAATACTAATAGTTATAATAAATAAGATATACTGCAAGCGCAGTTCATACAATTTAGTTGCGGAAAGGAACTCGGATTTAGAATAAACAAATTGTTGTTGCCGTCGCCTAGCAACGTGTTTTTATTGATAGTTTCATGCATCGGTACGCTTCAATCTAAATTCATTATTCTGATTATTTTCTCCTTTTCTATTGGTAAGTTTAATTAGGCAAATATACAGGATGTCCACGAAATCTCTGGTCCCCCTTCTATGGATTTGTTCCTGGGATCGAGACAAACATATTTCACAATATAAACATGGGTCTTCGGTGTTTACTTTTCGTCTGTCGGTCTTTATACGTTTTTTTGCAAAATATTTCATATATAGAAAACGGTTTGACCGACACGAAGTTATGCCTAGCAATGATCTATTTTAAGAGAAAAATGCGATTACATCTAATCATGAGATTCAAAATGGAGGCTGTTTGAAAATTTCAAACCTGAATTACCCAAAAACCGTACATTTTAACAAAAAATGTCAAGATATCTTTTTTGTAGCCCTTTTAATTCTCTATCATATGGTGTAACTGTCTAAACAATCGGATGAAACATAATAGTTAGTTATGTCTAATAATTGGTTTGTTCAATCCGGCATCCTATACCGACATAATAAACACAACAATGGTTGTGTACGTATGCTGTTATTACAATTATTTTGTTTTTTGTATTGAAGGATTAAAAGTGGTTTGATGGACAATTTAAAATATGTATTACATTATTTGTTTGTAAACATATAAACCTAATTTTGGAAATTCGTTCAACTCACGTCAGCGGTTCAGCTGCGTGATCGAATTAATTAATCGTTTGCTGAAGAAGTTTAGCCATCAATGGATACATTGTATCTGTGATAACAGATCACTAAAACATTTATTACCGAAGATAAATTGTTTAAACGATAAAAAAGGTACTTTGTTTCACAGAAACGCTCTTTGTTTTCCCGGAAGCATTTACACAAAAAACTATAAATCAATCAGGGAATGCTGTCGTTAAAAAAACATAAATAATTTCGATAACTCAGACACGTTTAAAAGATTTTCTTTGTCTAGTGTAAACATTGTCCCAACGTTTCAAATTGTTTTAATTGGCCAGTTTATCTTTTCCCGTACGTCATTAGCGATTCCGTTATCATTTGTCTTACATTTATTGAAAGACAAATTGACGTTATATATTTTAACTGCATGAACACGGTCGAATTAATGATTTCGTTGTTTATAAAATAATAGCTGTTGTCCCCGGCTTAGCCTATGTTAAAAATAAGAATCCCTTCCCGATTTTGTTTGCGAGAAATCGTTAATTTTGAGAATATGATATGTGTTATGAAAAACTGAATTATTATTGTGGTGAAAACAAAATGTTAAGTCTCCGTCACTATAGGAAAAGAAACAAAAGCCTCAAATAGGGGTAAAAAATAGTTTTGGAAATTGGTATACATTCCTATTCCCATTCACAAATTTCAGGTGGAAGTTTTCTATTTAACGTATTTATTCTATAAAGTTTTAAATATTATTCGT
>JAGFPH010001378.1:67302-91150 GCA_018207615.1 Philaenus spumarius
TTTTCTATTTAACGTATTTATTCTATAAAGTTTTAAATATTATTCGTGTCCTTTATACGTATGTTAATTTGTATGATCCCATTTAAAAAATTTGAAAAGGTTTGGTGTCAAAAGTTGAACTTCAGAAACTGTATTAACATCTGTAACATTATATAAAATAAACGGTACCAGGAACTGCCACATATTTTCTCATAAACTTATTTAAATTATTAAACAGATTCACTGCGGTTCATAATTTGTATTAAACTAGGAGGAGGGATTCATTCAAATTTGTTTGAAATCGATCGAATAGTTTTCGCTCTTTCTTTGTATACATACAGACATACAGACATACATACAGACATACAGACATACATACAGACATACAGACAGACATTTTGCACAAACCACTTTTTTGGAATCAGGGGGTCCCAAATCGGATATTTCCACAAAAATCTCAACATCGATTTTTTTGCGATCATTACACTTTCTCTATACTATAGTATAGTGAGAAAGTAAAATCTAATGGTTCCTGTGCGTGTGTGTGTGTGTGTGTTACTCAATCACGTAAAAACTACTGGATGGACTTGAGTGAAATTGGGCAAACACATAGATCATGACCTGGAATGAGACATAGGCTAGACATAAATCATACTTGCATTTTATAGCATGCTGTTAAGGGGTGAAAATGTAATAACCCCTAAAACAATAAACATTTATTACTATACTTTCCTTAATGCGGCGGATCTTTGGACCGTGTGCAAGCCACGGGTACCTGCTAGTATCTATATATATTATATACTGACTGGCATAGAATCAACGTAGTGCAGAATACTTAAGATACAAATACAAAAATTTATTTAACGATACATTTATTGTTATGAACGCACACTTAGAAAGGATTTTGCAAAATTTAAATTTTAAATCGTAAAAATAAAGAAAATTCAGCATAGCATCCATTATTTTCTTCAGTTATGACTTTTTATTAACATAATGTTGTATTTCAGATGGGACTTCTAAACGGCTTGCTGGGCCTGGCCCTTGTGGGCTTCACCTTAACAGATGCTAAAATTAACCGTATCCCTTCTCGGCCTTGTTTGCGCAAAGGATACTCCGATACAATCTATGATTACACACTTCTTGACTTCTGGGGCGATGAAAACATAACCCTGTCGAAATACGAAGGCAAGGTAATGTACGACAATTAAATTTTTCTGTAAATCTATATGTACAGAATGTTTTGTAACTCTTGTCACATATTTTCTGGGGTTGTTCCTGGGTCCAAAGTAAACACTTTGCCTAAAATCATTCCGGTTGTCCTACTGTGACCAAAATGTTTTTTTTTTTTATTAAAAAAATTCATATCTAAAAAATGATTTATCGAAATAATAACGCGCAACCATTGAAATCACGTATATATTGAAATTGCGTGTTTTGTTTTCGTATTTAGAGTTTGCAGTTTATAACATGACTATCTTTATTTGCGTTTCCAGAAAAACTATATTTTTGAACAGTTAGGAACATTTCTCTCAGGAATTAAGAAAGATGTCAACATGATTTTTTTAAAAATTTGTCCTTTATTAGTTGGCCTTTAATATAAACTGAAAGATTTTAAATACCTCTTAACCAAATAATTTTTATTGCAAAGCTTTAAAAAAAGAATTTAGCGTATTTTTTTAGCTTTTATAAA
Source organism: Philaenus spumarius (assembly GCA_018207615.1). Classification (NCBI taxonomy): domain Eukaryota; kingdom Metazoa; phylum Arthropoda; class Insecta; order Hemiptera; family Aphrophoridae; genus Philaenus; species Philaenus spumarius. The sequence continues at coordinate 68,972 of JAGFPH010001378.1, forward strand.
AAATTATGTAAAAAAGATTTTTTTCGATTTTCAAAAATTCATCAGTTTCAAATGAAGAGATTAAGAAAGAAATGGGGGAAAATCATTTTCGTATTTTATATGATTCATGAGAAAAATGTTCCTAAAATTAAGCAAATTAACATGGGTGACATAGGACTATCCGAATCCCCTTATACAGGGTGTCCCCGAACTCTCTGGACCCCTTTTGTATATATGTTCCTGGGATCCAGACAAACATATTTCACAATAATAAACATGGGTCTACGGTGCTTAATTTTTCTGTCTGTCTGTATGTGTTTTTTAACTTTATTTTTACTTTATATTTTTGGAAGTAGAAAAGATATTGAGCTCAAACTTTGTATACTTATTTGTTGCGTACACTTTTATCATTGTACGTAAAATTAGAACATTATGTTAAATATTTTCAAAATGGCGGTAATTTATAATTTTTTATGTCAAATATCTCAAAAACGGCTAACTTTACAAAAAAATTACAAGAGACATAAAAGCTTACTTTTTTAATGTCACACACAATGTTGTTTTTTTATTTTGTCTGTAGCTCGAAGGATAACAGATATTGACAAAAAAAAAGGAAAAATGTATTTCTTGGTAGTTGCCCAGAATTACTCTGGAAACAAAATATTTTAAAGTTATTCTGAGCTAAAATAATAAGTTATTTGCATAATGTTCCGAGCACTTTCTGAACTGATTCCACTAGCAAAAAATAACGAAAGATTTCATATATTCATAGGTCCAGAAATGCTTAGTTAGAGAGTTACAGCTGATATTGTAATTGTTATGATATTTGACCCAAAACGCAAAATTCGGTCTCAAAAAACATGTTTTTTGTAGGGTTTTAGTACATTAACTTTGTGAAATGGGTATAAACCCACAAACGTACTAAACATATCTTGTACAGAATTTATTTCTGAAGATATTTGTGTAAAATAGGCCAATAAAAAACAAAAAAATTAAATTAAAACGTATGTTGCATTTGTGTTCATACGTTTTTTATGATTTAAATATCATACAGATTTCATACTTTTCACACGGCTAAATATGTTTATACTACAATGCAATTAAAGGTTCTAATAAATAATTGGACTGCACGATAATTTACACCAACGAATCTTTGTATATGACTTTGCAGTATATAAGGAAAAAGGAACAAATATTTCTTGTGGAACAAGTTGGTGTAATTTTATCCGTGAAACAACACAAATTATTGTTTTTTTTATCTGCGAAACAAATTTTTATCGGTGAAACGAAATGTTGTTACTTTTATTTGTGAAACAAATTGATAACATTTGTATCTGCGAAACGAATTGGTATTATTTATTACTGTGAAACGAATTGTTATTTTTATTAGTGAAACAAATTGGTACCATTTTATCTCTGAAACATATTTTTATTATTTGTAACTGTGAATTAAATTGGTGTTATTGTAATTCATTATGCAAATTGTATTTTTATCTGTGAAAAATTGCTATTATTTATATCTGTGAAACATATTGACATTATTCGTAACTGCTATCATTTCAATTGACATATTTAAATTGCTACAATTTTTATCCGTGGAACATATTGGTATTATTTGTAACTGTGAAATAAATTTGGTGTTATTTTTATCCGTGATACAAATTGTATTTTTCTCTGTGAAACAAACTGCTATTATTTTTATCCGTGAAATAAATTGCTATTATTTTTATCCGTGAAACATATTGGTATTATTTATTTGTAACTGTGAAATAATTGGTGTTATTTTTATGCGTGATACAAAGTGTATTTTTCTCTGTGAAACAAACTGCTATTATTTTTATCCGTGAAATAAATTGCTATTATTTTTATCCGTGAAACATATTGGTATTATTTATTTGTAACTGTGAAATAAATTGGTGTTATTTTTATCCGTGATACAAATTGTATTATTTTTATCAAGTAAACGCATTAAATTAATTTTATTATTCCACTATTTTACGACCTATTGTGAGTTGTTAAATCAAACAGTTTAGTAAGTTTAGTGTATATTTGAATTTATTTCAAAAGGAAAAAGAAAAGCCGCGAAATAAATGTTATAATAAATATTTTCCCTTTGATTTACGCGACAAAGTAAATTACTGGTCGTAATTCAGTGAATAATGTAATTTCCAAATGCAATTAAGTTAATGGATAAACGCCAACAATTTAACATTATTCAAAGAGATGTTTGAATGTAAATTATTTACTCTTTTATTTTCAGTTTGTACTGATCGCCAATGTGGCAACATTCTGAGCCTTCACCCACCATTATTTAAGTTTGAATGCACTACAAACTAAATACAGTAAAGATCTGGTCATTTTGGGATTCCCTTGCAATCAATTTGGACAGGTAAGTTGAAAGTCAAAGCCTAAATGAATTTTTACTACAATTCTAAAACTCTATAGAGATCAATAATTTGGGTCTCTTTTAGAAGAGGAGCACCACTCTTAAAAAATTGTATATAGAGTCAGGGTAACGAAAACTAGGGAAACTGTTAACTAGTATACAGAGTGTTCATAAAGTCCCGCTAACCCCCCCCCTCATTATTTTTGTTACTGAAAATAAGTTAACAAAACTTTGTATATATCTTGTGTTGTATAACAGGACAAATTTGTTGACAAATCTGACCCTCTATGATTTTGGGGGCTTAGAGGGGCAAGGCTGGCTAACAATTTCAAATATAAAGGTAGGTCATGTAATACACCATTGAAAAGCTTATTAAAAGAGAACCACAATAGGGGAAACTAGAGCTTAATATTTTGCTTCGTTTCAAATTAATGGGCAATCAAAGTTCTGGAAAATAACATACAACCTGCTTATTCCTAATATTAACAAATTAATCCTGCTTTGATGCTATTATAACAATATAATTTTCCACAACTTTGATTGTTCATTACTTTGAAACGAAGCAAGATATAAAGCTCTAGTTTTCGCCATTCTGTTTCTCTTTTAATAAGCTTTTCAATGGTGTATACATGACCTACCTTTACATTTGAAATTTTTAACCCGCCTACCCCACTCATACCCCTCAAAAATCATAAAGGTTCAGATATGTAAAAAAATGTGTCCTGTTATGCAACACAAGATACATACGAAGTTTTGTTAACTTATTTTCAATAACAAAAATAATAATTCGACCACGCAGCTGGACCGCGTGAGTTGAGCAAATTTCCAAAATTAAGTTTATATGCCTATGTTTTAGTGTTTCAACCAACAATTTGGGAAATAGGTCTACTCACGAAGGCGTTGAACAGCTGTCTGTGTGTACGCAATGTATTAGTAGAATTTGTTTGCGCCTAGTGGCCTCGCGAGTTTGCACCACTTGGCTTCGAACCGGGTATTTTACGTTTTGGGGGAACCAAGCGAAATATAAGGTCGCGTAAAAAAACAAAATGTGCAGAATAAAATCCTACATTTATATTTGTAGAAAAAAACTGAAAAACAAATTCATTCTCGTAGGAAAAATCTAAAAAAATAGTTATTTCCGGTCTAAAAACGTCCTTCCGGTTGTTGGATTTTTTTGCTATCGAAGTCGTCTGAGCGACACAGACAACCAACATGTGTACCAAATTTGAACCAAATCGGACTTAAAATGCGGCCTCTAGAGTGCGAACACATATATACTGTACATATGATTTTTAATGACACCCCAAAACGTGTTCTGGGGACCATGATCGGTGCTCATTTGCTACTCCCCGACCTTGGCTCTTCCCACAAGGGCCACTGCAATAGCTCATTTTTCCTATGGAAATTCGCTAGTAAAGGGGGTTAAAGAGTCTTTAAGAACACTCTGTATTATGTTGAAGTAAAATAACACAATATATTATTTAATTTTAGTTTTGTAAAGATATATTAGTAGCATCAATTAAGTTATTTTATAAAACAGAAATGTAAGCATAAAAAAATAGCATGAAGTTCTAACTGAAGTAATACTTTCTTTATTCACAGTATTATAATATTATTTCTAGGTTGTATATTATACGAATTTCCCTGCGTGTAACATCGATTTATAAATAGAGACACTGTGAAATGGTTTAATCACTTTATAATACAAATTGAGTACACATGAGTATTTTAATTATCTCGGAGTTCAATGTTTATAAATTTGCGGCTTGCTAACGGTTATATTTGTAACAGAATTCTTTGTAAAGTCACTAACAAATTAATAAAATTCTTAATTACTAAAACAATTATTTCTATACTTAGGCATAATGAATGGTGAGTGATTCGTATGGAATGATTGATGGATGATTACAATTTTGAACTTACGCTAAAATGTTCTATTTAAAATAAGACAGTCCTTTGATCAGTTTTGAGATTGAGAAAGCGAATGATATTATTTGGTGGGTAATTTTAAAGAGGTATCAAATTTATAATAGAGAGCCTGCAGATCTGATGTGTTGTAATGAATAACTGTAGTTGACTCGCCCAAATGGCTTAAGGTGGATTTTATAATTTTTGTGGATTTTTCTTATTTTTGTAATACAGTGCTTGCTATTATTTATTAACTTTAATTGTGTAACACATTATTTCTTCTTGCTGTTTAATCTAGTAGATTTATGTGGTATATTTTAAATTGTCTGCCATAAAATAAATAATAATTAATTGTCTCCATACAAATCTAGTAACAAACCCTTACAATTAACTCTCTCCTTCTTCCCCTCTACTCCAACCATGCTTCCTCTTCTCCCTCCTCAACGTTATTATTTCTTCTTTCCTTTTACATTGTGTTGGCTTACAATTAAGCCTATATGATTTTTACAAACATGATGAGATCTTATTACTAATGTTTGAAATGGTATATGAGTATAATGAGCTATGTTTCTTCTTCATTATTATGAGTATCAGGGACTGATGACTTATGAGATGATCCCTGATATGATGTACCAACTGCTTATGAATAAAAACGAATGTTTGGTATCTTTACAGTATGTTTAATTGCATTCAACATTCATGTCTGTCCTCTTATAAAAAAGTCCCCTCAATTTTAATGAAAACACAACACACGACATTTAGTGCAATTCTACAATTATTATATTTTAGTCGAACATGGAACCGAATTTACAGGGCAACATATTGAAAAGCAAATTTGTATCATATTTATGACAATGAACCGTAACAAATAAACTGCAGGTTTTAATTGTACTCCAGAAAGTTTCAAACATGTTCAAATAGACATACACTCTTCAATTTGTCACGTGCTATTATATTTAAGCAAGATGTACATTTTTTATGCAATTTCCTAACTGTGTATTTTTGAGTCTTTATCTTAGCAAGATAGTTTTTATTTTGACGAAAATCGGCTTTATGTACGTTTCGTTTGTTATTAAAGTATTGTATTCTTGCAAAGTATACAGGTGTATTTTTTAAATTGGCTGCCATTGGTATCTTTTGACCAATAAATCTGACTGCAAACTTTAAATAGCGAACCTATCCTTGTTTTTTTGAGAAATTAAAAAAATATGTAGTTAAACATTCGTAAAATGGCTGCTATTTTTCAATATGGCGGTCAACTTTCGAATTTCTTATATAACTCTAAATTTTATGATGATTTTGGATTTTACAAGTTATTTTAAGACTGTTCAGCTGTTGATTCTCACTGTTGCAAATTATTGTTAACGAAAACCCTTTGTTTATTAGGCTTCAAGTTCTCGTTTAAATGTTTTTATATTGCAAAATGGTAGCCATTTAGAAATATTTTATCTACATATTTTTTAATCTCTCAAAAAACAAGGAAAGGTTCCCCATTTAAAAATTGTTGTCACATTTAAAGATTACAAAATAACAGTGGTGGCCCACTTAAAAAAGACACCATTTATGTTAATACTTAGTGACTGTATGGTGTATATCTAGGACAAACATAATATACCGTGAAATAATTTTATTAAAAGGTTTGCTTTCGTAAGATGCTTGTAGTGGATCTGTGTTGTGTGCATGTATATAAGTATATATATCAAAGTTATAAATAGGTCTGAGTATGTTTATATAAAATAGTCGACCTTTTTCACGATTTACAGTATTGGAAAAACTCCATTTGAATGAAAAACAAAGAACACTTTTAGAAAATTCTACAAAATTTATTGAGTTCTGCCGACCATGGTTTCGCCAGCCAATAAATATTGTAGAATTTACTAAAAATAGTGTCAATCGTTTTTGTTGATTCAAATGTAGGCCTACATAGTAACAAGTATTTACTGGGAACTCGGTCTGCTGCAGCTCACTCAACGTTTTCTTTGAATTTTACTTCATTTAAGAATACATGTTTACAAAATTATTATTATTATTATTGTATTATATAATTACTTATTGATTATTTTATTATAATAATAACCCCACTGTAAGCTGCAAAAAGAATTAATATTGTCTCCCATTTCGTATACACGAGGTATTCAGTCTGTTCAATAATTGCAGTAAATCCGTACAAGTGAGATAACAATATCTGGAGTGATCAGGGTGGCTCAGTTGGTAGAGCGTTACGACGGAATCGTAAAGGTCTCGGGTTCAAATCCCGGTCTAGTCCATGTTTTTTCACTTGTAATTCAATTAAATAAAAATCAATATACAGTATACAGTGTGTTCATAACCCCTTCATTTTTAAAACATACTTATTTCTAATATTAAGTAATTAATAACCTGTTTTGATATAATAAAATTATAATTTCCCAGAACTTTGATTGTCTATTACCATTGTATTTGGATAACTTATTAGAACTCCGATCCAATGCAATATTTTGTTCCACTGGAAATTCGACGATAGTGGCGTTATCTATTGGGAAACGATGGAAGCTGTATAAAACACCAATGCTACCAATGATTTCTCCCTAGCGCTACCTCGCGGCGCGATCATGTACTATTTTCGCGACAACCTTTTTTCCGGCACACAGCCCCCGTATGGATGCAAGATCTATTTATTATTCATGATCTATGCTATTACTTTTTAACGAAGAAAGATAATAAGTTATAGTTTGCGCCATTCTGTTTCTCTTTTAATAAGCTTTACAATGGTGTATTAAATTACCTACCTTTGAAAAGTTTAACCCCCTCGCCTCCCCTCCCCAAAGCACCCAAAAATCATAGAGGGTCAGGTAGATGTAAAAATTTGCCCTGTTATGCATACAAGATACATACAAAGTTTTGTTAACTTTCAGTAACAAAAATAGGGATTTTATGAACACTTAGTAATTTATTTTGGAAATTTATGTAAATTTTATTTCTAGTTATCTATTCGTTTTGGAGTTGTGAACAAACACAAAATGGTGGGCAAGTGGTTCATTTTCCATTACGAATATTTCTGAAACAGCATGTACTTTAACATTTTAAATCCACGCTCTACTAAATCTGTTTTGTATTTTCCACAGCAAGAGCCGGGAGCGAACGCTACAGAGATCTTGAACGGCATCAGTTACGTCCGTCCAGGCAATGGTTTCCGGCCAAACTTTCAATTATTTTCCAAAATCGAAGTGAATGGCGATAAAGAGCAACCTCTTTATACCTATCTCAAGGTAATACTAAATTACCTCAACTCATATTTCCAATTTTAGTTCTTTAATTCAGTTCTATACTTTGTCAGAACAGAAGTGCGCTCTAAGTCATAAAATCGACCCTCGCTCCCACACGCGCAGACACACTCACACGGCCTACCTGCTTAACGGTTCTCCTATTAATCACCAACTAGCCCTTGTCCTACAAAATCACATTTTTCTAACCGTTAACTTTACTTAACTTTTACTCTAATTACTGAACTCTAAATATTATTCCTCGCAAATTGAGTCCAAACACGGTACAATTGTGACAACTCTAGCGGTTTTACGGCAAGTAGGTTACAAAATCATAAATTTGACTACTTAAAAATTGTTATTGACATATTATTTGAACTAGCACGATCACAATAACATACATAAATTCAGTTAATTCTAGAACATATGCAAAAAAAAAAAAAAACTAAAAATCGGAATAAATGCAACAGTGAACGTATACTAAGAGTAAAATAAAAATAATTACAAATTCATTTTGCAATGTTACTGTACAATAACTAATAAATCAATAAAATATTATTATAAAACTAACACAAGCATATTTACATAGCAATATCGAAAGTAAAGGAGAGGAGGCTTCTTAAAAGTGTCTACTTAAAATTCCAATGTATGCCAAAAATAAATAAAATAAATCAGAGTCAATGTAACAAGGAACGTATAGGCCTACTAAGAGTAAAATTATCACAAGCATATATATACTCCGCTATCCAATGTTAGGCCAACACTATTTTTATAAAAATGTAACTTTACTATGAAAATACGGAAGCTAAGTTAACATGAAGCTAAATAAATTTCCAAACAAGACGGTAGTAAACAAAAATGACAAAAACAATAGCCCTGTCCTATTAAGAAATTTGAAAATTTAAATACATATGAAAGACGCAACAGAGGAAATTTTAGGAAATGTGTACGTTGGAAATTTTAGAAGACACTTAAGAGGCCTTCTTAACATATGCTAGTTTTATAATATTATTGTATTGATTTATTAGTTATTATACAGTAACATTGCAAAATGAATTTGTAATTATTTTTATTTTACTCTTAGTATGCGTTCACTGTTATATTGATACTAATTTTGTTTCTTTGTGTTTTGCAAACGTTTGAAATCACTAATAGAATTACTGTAATTATATATGTTATTGTGAACGTGTTAATTCAAATAAAATGTCAATAACAATTATTTTAAGTAGTAAAATTTATGATTTTGTAACCTACTGACCGTAAAAATGCTTAGAGTTGTCACAATTGTACCGTGATTGGACTTAATTTGCAAGGAATAATATTTAGAGTTCAGTAATTATAGGAAAAATTAAGTAAACCTAACGATTAGAAAAATGTGATTTTGTAGCACAAGGGCTAGTTGGTAATTCATAGGAGAACCATTAAGCAGGTAGGCCGTGTGAGTGTGTCTGCGCGTGTGGGAGCGAGGGTCGATTTTATGACCTAAAGCGCACGTCTGTTCGGACAAAGTATAAAGATACTGAGATGGATGTTAGTAGTAGTCATGGGGGGAGTTGAGTCCCAACATGGGCTCTTATGGGACTACGTTTTTTGCACCGAGTTGCGAAAGACGACGTTACATTTTGTTTTTGATGACGTTATATGCACCGACTTCTGAAGGATGATAGTAAAATGTGTGATAAATTATAGATTAATGTGTTATAGTGTATAAGGAGTTCAATTAACTAAGAATTCACGACCGTATTGCACTAATTTCTGACAAATTAAAATATATTGTGTTATAGTGTATCATTGTGCCGATTATATTATCATCCTTCGGAAGCCGGTGCATATTACGCCAACGAAAACAAGATGGCGTCATCGTCTGTCGCAAGTGGGTGCAAATACGTATTTCCATGTTGGGACTCTATTCCCACCATGACTACTGATGCTATTTGACTTACATATATAGATCTGTCTATTAAATGTTTTGAATTTTTATTTCAGAAACACTGTCCGACGACGCGGGACGGTTTCGCCAACAAGAACGACCTCTACTACGATCCCATCCGAAACTGGGATGTCCGTTGGAACTTTGAAAAATTCCTGATCGACCGTACCGGTCTTCCGTTGACGCGATACGACGCCAGTACCCATCCAGAAGACATCGAACATGACATTAAACAGCTGATCAACGGAGGATAGACACGCTATTGTATTTCCATTTCCGAATAAAAGCTTTAAAAGAAGACACCACCTGCTTATGAAGAATTAACCGTAAACCGATACAAAGGGTGGTCAGTTCAGATGATGCTGCTGAATCCAAACGCTTGTGTATTCAGTTTGGAATTTGTAGCGATTAGGTGTGGTTGGATTTTAAAGTGTTTATTTGGAATTTTAACAGACTATGTAATTTTGTAAATTATATTTTAAGTAAATTTAAACAATGCAGTAGTTTTTTAAATTACTAAAATAAGCACCAATTACGTTTGATTTGGATTTATACTTAAAAAAAAGTATTTGTAAGTATTTCAGAACGATGAAATTGAGGAAGTTTTCTTGTTATTTATAATATATATTGACAACTAAGAAAGGTCTTATTATAAGGTTAATACTAAATTAACTAAATTTAATGTTATTTCATTACTTAATAATGTTTATACATTTTTTAACTATTAAAGGCATTTTAAAAAAACGTAAAGTTTGGTAGATATTTTCAAAGGGTATACATAGAACAGATAGCTCATTATTTAAAACACATTCGTAATCGTGATCAGCACAAAAATTGTACCAATATTTAAACAGCTTCAAAACGAAACAATCACGTTGTACATGCTAGTAAAAATTGTATTTATATGGAAACTGTTTACAATGAAAATTAAATTACTCATAATCGACATAAATTAGTATACATTTTTATTAATCGATATTTTATTATTTGACGTTTATTACTGAATCGATATAAATACCTGATATAAAATAAAGCTGTTTAGGCTATTGTGATCCTTAATGATCGGACAAGCGTAATAGAGGATTGTGTTACTACTCGTGCTTAAAAACATCAGCTACGTACTTTTTGCAAATTAAAACCCTTAATGTTGAATTGTTTTGATAAACTTGTGTAAAATTCTTGGTTATGAAGGTTTAGTGACTAAAAAAATGTTTTCAGGATTAATAGAATTTAAAAAATTGATTTAGAAATTTGAAATTGTTATTTGTTAAGGGATCAGTGGGTTTAAAGTAAAGACCACGAAAGAATACCGTTGAGGGAAGCGTGTACACCGAGACCTTGGAAGCGCCAATCGCTTGTGTGCGACGTTGTCACGTTCTTCCCACGCTTCTAACTGAACGCGGCTGACTCAACGAATTTACAATTCTCAAAGTCGGGATTCTACTAAACAGATACGATAGTAAGCACCAGTGCTATATGGCAACGCTGCGCGCCCATCCTATTGGCTGCAACGCAACGGTTTTCTTTAGTGGTCTTTAATATAAGTTTTTCAAATTTAGAGAGATTGATATTTCACAGTTCGGGCTGATAGGTTTGAATCCCCGGCCATTGGATTTTCAGTGCTGCGCCACTCCCCACTCCCCACTATTTATTAGTCATATGGACAAAAAATTAAGGGCGCTAATAAAAAATTCCTCTCAATATTTTAGCATTTAAATAGTCAATGTTTTTAGAGTGGTTGATATATTGTGAGTTTAAATTGTTCGCTTTAACCATCAAATCTAGTGCGCACTACCTACTGCGCATAGTAAGATTATAATAAATTTGTTCTACAATATTTGACCGTATCATTGCTATAAACAAACCTTTTAATTTTAAAACGAAACTTATAAATAAATACTACCATTATTTACATTGTATTAATTTTTCGAACGTTGGTTATATAATATGTAGCATGTTGTATTGACATTCAAATCAAAATACTACACTTAATTATTAAAATAGTAAAAAAAAATTCTTGACATTTTATTCTGACCGCTTGAACATATCTACCAATGGTTTAACTTTAGAATTAGCATTAATTTCCAGAAAATATTCGAATTTTGAAAAGGTCACTTTGACACATTAAACCGTTCAAAATGTATGACGGAATGACCAGAAACCCTAAAAGGTGGGTCTTTCTCGAGGTTGCTTTCCATAGCTTTGAAATTCTTTAGTGCATTCAGATTTTACAGTTATCGGAAAGCATGAAAGGTGTGAATGTTTTAAAGTGTTTTTTTCATGAATTGTGACATATTTCAATGAAAGTAATTAAAACTGTAAGTTGGATGTAATAAAAATGTATTCTTTACTGTATTTGGTAAATAAATAATTTTAATAATTTTTTGTTTGAAGTTTTTGCTAACAATGGTATGGTAAAATAAATGGAGTCTTGAAAGAGTATTGCAATTTCAATTGCAGATAAATGGAGTCTTGAAAGAGTATTGCAATTTCAATTGCAGGCCACTCACGAGCAGGGACGTTGCTACAACAAATTATTGGGGGGGGGGGGGGCAAAAAATAAAATTTCCCAATAATTTTGATCATATTTCTCAACTTTTGTGTAGGGGTTCCAAACGCGCAGAAGGGGCCTCTGGGTTACGTTGTGTTTAATAAATCCAAGTAAAAATGAGGCCCTGGAGACTCACCATCTAATTCTTTTTTTTTTAATTACTTCTCTAATTAGGGTTTTTAATACTGCAGGTGGTATATTGAGTACTTTAAGAGTTTTTAATATTTAACAAGAATTTTAACACGTTTATCACATTATTGAAAAACATTCCCCATATTTTCCCCACCATTTTCTTTTTCCCAATATTTGCCGCAAACTTAAAAAATTTCCCATTTTGGGAAAAAACCCAATCTGGCAACACTGGTCTGGCGGCCTGGAGCACTGCATCCGGCATGTCAATGACAGTCAGTGTTGCCACAATACCAAGAGTTGGAACTAAATTTCCCAGAACATCATTTAAAAGTAGACAATGCATTTACTTGGAACAGAAATATTTGGTTTGCCCAACATTTTTTTATTGGAAATTATAACTTGCTTGTTATTTGTGAATGCTGGTAATTAAAAACAAAAACTTTCGAAACCCAATCGCAAAGTTGGAGTTTTGAGGGTTTTTGCCTGCAATTTATTCCAAAAATCTAAATTCCCACTTTTTCAAAATCCTAAATTTCCTAACTTTTTGGATTTTAAGATTATTGAGGGGGCGACGCATCTCTTGCCCCCCTTTTGCGACGTCCCTGCTCACGAGGATTGTTGGCATTTTTGAAGTCTAGCGTAAAGGTAGTCCAGTAGGTCGGTAGAGAGGCGCGCTTAGCGGAAAACAAAATTTAAGAAGAATGAATTATTTTGTTTAGAACCATATTTCTTAAAAACTATACGATCTAAAACCAACTTCATATCGTTTATTATTTAGAATGAACATTTAGCAAAAACTACTTATTTAATTTAATTTTTAAGGTAGCGCGGCGCGGCAACGTTCTAGAAAGAATAGGCCCTCAGGAGCGAGACGCCAGGAGCGTGAGGTTGTAGTATACAAAAAGAGAGATATTCCTGGACCACGTGCTGCAAGCGTGAGTTTGAAGCGTATGTACAATATACAAAGGTTTCGGATAGGCGCGTGGAGTTTCCGCCTGGTTGGAAACTATACGCGCCGCTCAATTGCTCTGTGTAACCTAGTCAATCGAATTGAACACTTTGCAGTGAGCGGACCACCTTAACATGAGTTTAAGAAAACAGAGAGCTATTGCTTGTGTAAAGCTGTATGTATTATTATGCGAAAAGGACGAGAGAACCCCGCGATAAATATGGGTCAAGCAGTAGAGAATAAATAGAGAACGCTTTGGCCATACGTCTCTATTGAGGGAACTCAGAGAAAATTACCTAGAAGATTATAGAAATTAAGAATGGACGACAAAACGAATCATGTTATTTTAAAGTTAATTCGTCCTTATATCACAAAAAAGATACAATTATGAGAAGTCACCTCGAATGCCTTGTATTTTTGTTATAACAAATTCTTTGTTTTCTCCAGGGTCTACATGTTGCTCGCAGAATTCACACTTTGTCATATGCACAGTTTGTTGTCAATCCATGCAAAGCCGGATCAGGGCAGCTAGTACTCTATAAACGTCCTGTAATATTTCCTACACGCAAACAAAGGCGAATGTGCGAACAACAAACTGTAAAAATATGATCAATCCATTATCAGAGACTAATTTTAAAACCAGAAAAAAGCATAGGATGTTCATCTTGTGTCTGTAGTGTTTCGGAAGAGTCTTGAAGATTCTTACAAGCACCGAAAATATATGCCAAAAACGTGTGATCTAGATTTGGCTCCCACTCTCGAATATCATTTAGACATGACGTGATAGTTTTAACACGGAAGTGTGAAAGTGCATTAGTCCAAGACATTTCTTTACAGTTTGCAAGCTTGGTGAGTAAATAAAATACTCCAGTTAGTTGGCCTTTTTGAACCGTTTGCGCCGTGACCTCCATTTTATATTAATAGTGATTATTATCAGTGTAATTATAAAAAAACCATAAATATAAGAACTAAGCACATATAATAAGGTTAAGGATATTTATGTTAAAAAGTTATCTTATTATTATTATTGGAACGAAGTTCCTTAACGCGGGTTGCGATAGGAGTTAACAGATAGAAAATGTAATGCGTAACGAAAAAAGTTTTATTAATTGATTGCTGTGGCAATGACAAATACAAAATACGAGTAACGAAAAAGCGTTACCAAATTGGTTGCTAAGGCAATGCATGCAAATACATTAAAAAAACATGTGTCATCAATTTAAATTAAGAGACGATCGGTTCCGTCCGGCGTAGTTCAGATGTTATCGTCAAGAGCTGAAATTGTAGGTTAGGCCTGGACTTAAAATTATTGTATGTATGTTGCCGTTAAGACAGGTAAAATAAATTAAACATAAATCAACACGTTATGTTTGTTTAAAGAGTTTATTTACAATGAATGTTCATTTAACTGTGTTTACCATCTTAGCTTTGATGTTAAAATGAATTCTACACCTTTATTATAATAACATTAAACGTTTGGAAGCAGTAAATATTTTTATAAAACACAATCTAATAATAAACGGCAGTTGAAGGATTAAAATTATGTGTGTATGTTGCCGTAAAGGCTGGTAAAAGAATTGAAGAAAAGGCGTGATGAACTTCGTTCCTGATGAGATCCCACGACCACACAAATTTACTTTTTTATTAATATTTTTTTGTTATTATTATTTTTTATTAAAACAAGTTTGTTTTTAGTCTAATTATAACGTTTTTATTAAATAACGTTGACCGTACAAATTTCGTAATCCATCTTAATCTAACTTCTTGATGGTCTAGACCCAAGAGACTTGAAATTTTGAACATAGCTCAGAAGTGAATGGCAGTGCAATGATATTGGGTGACACACGCACCCTCAAACACACCCCCACACACAATAATATAATAATGGCTTATTGTAAACAACCCACTATACAATATACAAGGGTGTAAATGAAAATTGTTAATGTTAAATTTAAAAAAAATACCTAAAAAAGCTATTAAAAAAATATTAAAATATTGTTTTAAAATGTTTTTAAAAGGTGCTAAAAGTATAAAATAATTTCTCCTTTAAAAATATTCATAATCCCATGTATTAATTTTGTCCTTAAACTTGGATGTTGGTGAATTTAAAAAAAAATCTAAATGCGTGCAAAATTCAAAACAAAAAACATGAGGCGCATGCAATATAAATTATCTATCATTACAAATAGTTTTATACTTTTTGGTGCCTTTTAAAAAATTAAAAAATATATTAAATTCTATTGATTAGTTAACTCACTGTTAAAGGTAAATCAAAAGTCTTTATTTGCAGAGCAAGGTATTTTCTACAAAACTTTTTTATTTTTTTTTAAATGGGGCTAAAGTAGTGGTCGACTACATTCAAAAGTTTTGTAGAAACTTTTGAATGTAGTCGACCACTAATGCAGTCGATTCACTACTTTTTAAATGAATAGTCGAACACTATTCATTTAAAAAAATCACGATGAATCAAATTCAAAACCCTCCGTTCGGAAATGATCGACACATAATTAAAGATGTGATCAAAATACAATAAGTATATTGTTGAATCATAATACTTTTCATACGCAAAAATATCTTCATAATACATTACCTAAGAAACAAACACTGCCTTTAGTAAAGATGTTGTTTGTGTTTATTTCTGGTGATTCATGAATGCAAAGCAAGAGCCGATTTTGTCCAAAACAAGACTTGTTGGGTTTGTCAACACGCCTACAGAAGGTATTGACGTAGTAAAGTAGTCAACAGATGATTTTTCGTTTTAGGTTAAACACTTGTAAATATTCTGGGAAAATGTAGCAATTTTCTCCCTCCGGAAGGATATTCGGGGGGTTGAAAGGGTGCAACAAACTATTTTTTTACATATACTAGGCCTAAATGGAAAAGTTCTAGATCAAAAACATTCTTTTTCTTTAAGACCCCATATGACCTTTGGAGGTCTTTAGATTCCGGTGTATAAAATCCGCCAAAAATTAAGTCATGCTAGAGATTTGAAATTTGGCATAGTGGCTGTTTTTACCACAACAATGAAGTACAAATATTTCCCGTCATTCCATCCCCTCCCCCCCCCCCCAAGAGGGATTATTGGGTTTTAAAGGGAAAATTTCAGTAGTCCAAACACTCCTTGTTTTGGTTTGTTAACTCCCACTACTACCCCCCCCCCCGCTCCCAAATCGAAAAAGAGGTGCTGAAGGTCTCACAATAAAAATTATGCAAATATAAGTACAATTTCAGAGAATTTTATACAATTTGCATGTTCGATTTTTTAAAATTCCAGTTTAAAAAACACTGTTTTCCCTTTAAACTCTCTCTTTCGGCGTGAAATTCTTTTTTTACTTTATTCTTATGTTAAAAACAACCTTTGTGCCCAATTACATGTTTCTAGCTTGACTTTAAATTATTGGCGTTTTCCCCTTATTAGCGAATTTCCATAGAAAATATGAGCTATGCAGTGACCCTTATGGTGAGACCTAAGGTCCGGGAGTAGTCAATGCGCACCAATCATGTTCCCCACAACACGTTTTAAAAATTGTATATAAATGTATATAATGTGTTCGCACTCTAACGGCCGCATTTTAATTCCGATTTCGTCCAAATATGGTGAACAAGTTGGTTTTCTAAGAGGCACGAATGAGAAAAAACCAACAAAAGGAAGCAATTTTTTTGAATGGATGTAGATTTTTGTACAAGAATAAAAATTTGGGGTTTATGTAAAAAAACAAATTTAGGAGATTATTCTGCACATTTTGTTTTTTACACGACTTTATAGCTCGTCTGGTTCCCCCAAAATCGACCAAAACGTAAAATACCATAAAAAATAGTTAATTAGCTGCGAGCGAAGCGAAGCAGCGTATGATCATGGGCTGGAGGCTGAGGTGTAAACAGATTCTACTAAATATTCCGTACACGTAGGCAGCTATTCAGAGCCTTCGTGAGTAAACAAATAGTTGGTTGTAGCTATAAAACATATAAACTTAATTTTAAAAATTCGTTCTCGCGTCAGCGGTTCAGCTGGGTGGTCGAATTATTCTTATATTTATTTGAATCATCGCTGTGTGTAGCCTATTTGAATAGTTTCAGATACTCAACAAGTTGAAGTGAAAATTTTCGTTTTAATAATATAGTTAAGATTGGATTACAGAGACAGGGCCAGATAACTATATAAAAGACCACTAAAGAATACCGTCGCGTGGCGGCCAATAGGAAGGGCGCGCAGCGTTGCCATATCTAATAGTCTGGAACACTCCTGGTATTTACCGCTCGAGGCTTGAGCGCACAGTTTAAAGAATTATAAATGCGTTGAGTAAGCCGCGTTCAGTTAGAAGTGTGGGAAGAACGTGACAACGTCGCACTAAGGCGATTGGAGCGTTCAAGGTCTTGGTGTACACAAGCCCGTCCCTCAACGGTATTCTTTCGTGGTCTTTACTGTAGCATTATCATTTCAATAAATTACTACCCTTAATGATAGTCTACACTACAATCACCACTTATAATTCATTAACAGCGCATTGAAATTAAAGATTGTTTTATTTTCACTGTGGTAAACGCAACCAATAAGCCAAACTAAAATATTTGAACTATTTCTCGATAAGAAATTGTGTAAAATAATTACGGTCAATTCAAAAGTTATTTATTAAACTTTCAAGACTTTATCATTTTATTGCATTGTTATTGCTGTTTGAAATTAAGTGTCAAATGGTAAGAAATCTAATCAGGTTGGCATAAAGCGTATGAATATTGGTTGAAATTAAAATCGGAATTAAATGCCGTTAAACAAACAGAAAGTGCGACTCGTGCGCTCGTTAAAACGGGATACAGATTTTGTACTAAAAACGTGATAATAATATAGGCTAGCGTTACTGTCTTATGTAATAACGACCCTCTCCGTCACCTCAACTTTATATTCCAGTCAAGTTGTCGAAAAATGGTACAAAATGTAAAATCCTCTATACAGTATTTATTATTATTGGTTTTTATTGGTAGATTAAGGGTCCAACTTCGCACCTGCTCCGCAAAGTGGTTCAACAACCTTGGAAACGTTTACGTAAATTGAGCAAAAACTGAGTTGGAAATAACGTTTTAAAGGCGCGAATGGGTTCTTAAACCCCTTAAGAAATGTTTGTTACGTTTGGTTGTATATATTCACGTCAATTTTGTAACTTAAAGTTCCATACCTGGGTGACTTTTTTTTATTGTCTCTACTATATAAAAAAGTTGTTCTACTTCTTCTTCTCATAATTATAAAGTAATAAGAATAGCTACTATCTAGCGAAACCAATGCCAAGGGATGGACTTGGAAAAATTAGCGGGGAAAGAAGACCCTGTTGAGTCAGTAAGAAGCAAAATAAATCTCTCAATTATATAAAAAAGTTTTTCTACTTCTTCTTCTCATAATTATAAAGTAATAAGAATATCTACTATCTAGCGAAACAACTGCCAAGGGGACAATACGAACATCTACTATCTAGCAAAACCACTGCAAAGGGAACGGGCTTGGAAAAATGAACGGGGAAAATTTTCAATTTTCAAATAACTTGTTAAGAAAAATTCGAGTTTTCCTGAGGTAGTGGTTTTCACCAATCGTTTTTTAGACCCAAAAGCCTCCAATCCTAAACAAAATCCTTAATCTGGATCTCGAGATTGCTCGTACGTACAAACAAACAGACATTGCTCGTATTAGAGTATAGGATAACACTAGAGAGATGTAATTTAGTAAATCTAGAAATTTGAGCTGAAAATTACGATTTCTCAGGCCCAAATGGTGAAAATTACGTCTATAAAGGTTCAAATTAAAGCTTAGAACCTAAGGCACAACATAGAACCGATAATTTTGATAAAAAGTACGACTCCACAAAATGGAGAAAAAAATATTGTTTGAGGTTGGTTTTCGTAAAATATGAACGACTTTTATAAATATATGGAAACGGACATTAAATTTATAGTTACATTGTCAATAAATTGCTAACTTTACGACATTATAAATATACTAAATTATACCTTGAAAAAGATGGTCCAACCATTTATAGGTCAAAAATAATTTAGTTTAACAAAAAACGCCGTATATTTTGTACTAAAATATTTTTTAAATGAAAAATCGGCCCAAAATAGCTGATATCTCGGGTTTAAATCGGTCAAATTAGTTGACCTATGAATGACTCTTCGTTTTTAAGTCATTAATCAAAATTCGTCGACAGACTTCAATCTGACATTATGCAACCTGCAATAACTGCAATAAACCGCTAAAAACCGTGAAAATCTGCTAATTTCCCAATTATTAATTGTGTTGCTCCACTGTGGTCCAACCCTCAATCTACTACAATCAAAAATCTGCCAATTAAAAAAAAGAACTAAAAAGTTTTTAAAGGATTTTTTATTTTTGACAACTTTTTTGAAAACTTTACTGGAGTATAAAGTTATTTTTCAAAGAGGATGTTTTCAAAAAATTACAATTTGGGTGGACTTAAATAGAGGCAAAACTCTTTTAGGATCGTTAAATAGTTTACCTAAAGTGAAATTTTTGGAGGTTAGTCTTAAAATAAATTTCCAAATGGTAAACCAAATCTTGCAACGCGTCAAATTAAATGGCTTGAAAATACAAAATTAAATACTTGTATAGCAAACATATTTTTTGGACGACAATAATCAGAAAAATGTCTATGAACACATAAATATTACAGGTAAGAACGTTATATATATCTTTATATATATAAATCTTCTGTGCGTGTGTATGTCACTGAACTCCTTCGTTCGGGAATTATGAGTAACAGGTGGAAAACGGGATTTTTAACGGTTATTGGTGCATAGTTAATAATTTACGAAGGCGCAAAAAGGATACATAGATCGATTTGCGAGTAACTCACTGTGCGTTTTTGGGCCATGGAGATCGGTTATATAATTGTTTTTTTATCGCGTGTAAGGCACAATATTTACCCGACAGTCTTTTTATTTATATAGTCCCTCTGCGAGCGAAGCCGCAGGTCCCAACTAGTTATAACTAAATGAAATCAGTTTAACCAAATTGATTGATATATTTACTCAGTGACGTACTTTGGTAGCAAAGCTTGGTGGGCAGTACACTACCGCGTTCCTCGATTAAATACGTCATTTACACACATTTAAACGTTTTCGAGGAATCAGGACCAAGTCAGTAACCTAAAACAATGTCTACCAAGACCTAGCCTTGACTATAAAAGCTATCTTTTCATTGGCTCCCTACAAAGGAAACGGGTTTATTGAAATCATCGGACGCAACTAGTTAGTCTTCAGTTGTGTTGGACAATTCATCACGCAACAAACTCCAGTTGGAACAGGTTAGTTATGATTTACGTAAAGCAGTTGTATAGTGTATATAATTCCTTCAGAAATACAAACTATTCTATTGACAATGTTATTTGTTTGATTAGGTTTCAATTTCTTAGCTTATAACCGCGCAGACCTTAGCATGAAAACAAATATTTCTGGAACTTATCGACGGATGTTGATGAAACCTTCAATATTTCAAAATAAATAATCGATCTATATACAGTAAAAATCGTAGCTTCCTTTGATACAATTGTTTACCGTTACTCAGAAATTACTGGCCTACTTTGCCGAAACTGTGTGGATTTAATAAATTTAAAAATTTTAAACTTATTTAAGTTTTCTTTGTTTCTTTGCTCTCAATAGACTCAAAAACTATTCGACCGATTTCGCTAAATATTTTACAGTTTATCCACATTGATGCCAGGAGTGTTTAGACATTACAATTACTACAGTCTGTGGGGTTGAAATGGGGTTACTACCCCTTTACAATAAATATAAAATAAACTAAGTTCCTACAAGCTATAAAGCTGAAATTGTGTAATACTATTATTAAGTGTTATAAAAACCATTTGCAATTCGATTACTTAGTCGATTAAATAGTCAAAGGTACGAAATGGGATAATTACACTTAAAGTTAAATAATAATACATACTCTTATTTTTTCTATATGCTAAAAAAACTACACAGCTAATTTTACAACTAAAAATTTCACAATTTACACATATTAGTACCAGGATTGTTTACAGAGCAAGGTCAGCGCAAAGATATTAAAATGTGATAGTTACCTCAATACAATAAATATAAAATGCACTAACTTCCTACAAGATATAAAGCTAAAATTGTGTAGGCCTAGTATTATTCTTAAATGATATATAAAAAAAAAAAATTTGACATTCTAATACTTAAGTCAAAGGGATGAAATGGGATAACTACCCTTAAAATAAAAGTAATAATTCATAAACTTACTTTTTCGATATGCTAAAAAACTAATAAAAAATGTCACTAAAAATTTCATAATTTAGTACCAGGATTGTTTAGAGAATATGGTCACTACAATCAAAGAGATTCAACTGGAGTAGTTACCCCTATACAATACATATACATTGTACTAACTTCCTACAAGTTATAAAAATATAATTGTGTAATTTTTTTCTTACGTAATATAAAACGTCATTTGCAGTTCTAATACTTAAGTCAAAGTAATGAAATGGTGTAGCCTAACTACCCTTAAAATTAAAATAATAATTTTCATACACTTACTTTTTCTACATGTTAAAAATGTACTCAAACAGTACCACTATAAATGTCACAATTTACACATATTATTGCCAGGATTGTTTAGAGAATATGATCACTACAATCAAATGGGGTGTCTACCCCTATACAATAAAAATAAATTGCACTAATTTCCCACAAGCTTTAAATCTAAAATTGTGTATACTATTATTCTTATCTATATAATTATAAAAGCCAAATCCACTGACTCACTGATCAGGACTTCTCAAACACTACTGAACGGATTGGAACGAAATTTGGTATGTGAAAGGTTTTTAAAAAATTCGAAATTTTAGGGGAGTTTGAGGGGGGTTGGTTGAAATTACTAAATCACGATTTCTCTAAAACTACTGAACAGATTGGAATGAAATTTTGTATGTAGCTTCCTCTAGGGCCGTAGGTGCTCATTAAGAAAGGTTTTCAAAAGAAATTTTAGGGGGGTCAAAGTTACTAAATCACGATTTCTCTAAAACTAGGCCTGCTGAACGGATTGGAACGAAATTTGGTATGTAGCTTCCCCTAGGGCCA
>JAGFPH010001378.1:122073-153621 GCA_018207615.1 Philaenus spumarius
CTATTCCAACATGTCCTGGTACCCAACAGAGTGTAACCTCGTTGAGACAAACAAGCTGTTTCATGGATTCGACGCATTCCCAGACTAGTTTTGACCTGAACTCATTTGAGCTCAGGGCTTTCAAAGCTGCCTGGCTATCTGTAAAAATGCTAATTTCTCTGTTTATATGACCGAGTCTAAGATTCTCTCTGGCACTTTCCAGTAGAACTGTAATTTCTGTTTGGAATACTGTTGGGTTTTCCCCCATCGGCAGTATACATTTCTGCCTAGGGTTTCCACCACAGATTCCTGCACTTGAACTCCCCTTTGTTTTTGAGCTGTCCGTGTACCATTCTAGCTCACACTCAGGGAGGGGTCTCGTTCCTTCAGACCATTCTTCGCAATCTAGTATTACCACTCGGAAAGGCTTTGAGAAGGAGTACTTGATCTTCATGTGGTTCGAGATCATGTCCAGTGTCCGATCTCCAGCAACCAATGTTTTTATTCTGGAGTGTCCCAAGTTCCTTGTATCCAGAGTTCCTCACATTGAAGGCGATAAGCACACAAGCAGCCTTGATAAAAAGGTCCAGTGGAAGAAGGTCCAGACAGCAATCCAGAGCGGCACTGCTAATTGCTCCCATGATAGCAAGGGAGGTAAGACGTTGAACTCTCGCCAGACCAACCCTGGACCTCTGTTCTTGCCCACCATACAATGGCACCGTACGTCATTTCAAATGTTACCCATTAAAACAAAAGAAACTTTTTTTTGTACCCTTCTGGCGGTGGTGAATTGGCAGATTTTTTTCTACAATGTTTATGATAAAAAAAACCTGTAGGCAAAATATTTAACCTGGGTGTATTAATTCCAATGAAAGTTTATTTTACCTGCACTAATTCACAAAAACTAACCGACTGTATTTTTCCAGCAACACTGTCCAGCTACTCGAGATGGCTACACAAAGAAAGCCAATTTGTTTTACGAACCAATCAGGAACTGGGATCTGCGCTGGAACTGGGAGAAGATCTTAGTCGACAGATCCGGCCGTCCGGTCACACGTTACGACGCCAGCACTGAACCAAGTGCTATCCTTGCCGATATTGAGAAACTTATTAAGGCTTGAGAATATAAATATTGTACAAATAAGTGAAGGTATATACTTGTAGATTTACAATTTAAATAGTAATCAAAAATGAGTAATTTAATCAAAGAAACCAAGGAATGTACATTTGCTGGATAATCAGCACTATTATTAACCTATATATGTAAGAAATAAATATCTAAATGAAGAAAACAAGAAAGTAATGTTATTTTCCTACCTATTTTTTATAAAGGATATTCCAGGAAACAGGTGTATACTCTCATTAGCGAATTTCCATAGGAAAAATGAGCTATTGCAGTGGCCCTTATGGTAAGACCCAAAGTCAAGAATAGCACAGATCATGGTCCCCAGAACACGTTTTGTGGTGTCTTTAAAAATCATATATATAATATGTATATGTATATGTGTTCGCACTCTAGCGGCCGCATTTTAAGTCCGATTTGGTTCAAATTTGGTACACACGTTGGTTGTCTATGTCGCTCGGACGAGTTCGTTAGCCAAAAAAATCCAACAATCGGAAGCAATTTTATTGACCGGAAGTAACTATTTTTTGAGATTTTTCCTACGAGAATGAATTTGTTTTAGAGTTTAATCTACAAATATAAATGTAGGATGTTATTCCGCACATTATGTTTTTTTACGCGACCTTGTAGCTCGCTTGGTTCCCCCAAAATAGAAGCCAAAAAATCCAACGGATGCATGTTTTTTGACTGAAAATAATAATTTTTATTAGAAACATTTTTGCGATTTTATCTAAAAATGAAATACGGTATACAATATTATTCTGCACATTTTGTTTTTTTACACGATCTTATAGCCCATATCGTTCCTCCGAAATCGATCAAAACCTACAATAACTTATCAAAATAAGTACTCGGTTAAATTCCACGTAGGGATTTTACAATGGGAGCACTTCTGATCAGAGGCCGACGATTGGGATGCAAACTCGTAAAGCGAGATTATCCGCTGCAAGCAAAGCAAAGCAGTATATAATCCATGGCCGAAAAGTCGAGATGCAAACTGGAACGATACAGCGCGTTGCCTATAGAGGCTGGAGTAGCAGAACGTGGACACATATATTGCGTACACATAGGCAGCTATTCATCGCCTTCGTGAGTAGACCAATTTCCCAAATAGTTAAAACCCTAAAACATTTATTATAAACTTAATTTTGGAAATTCGCTCAACACACATCAGCAGTTTAGGTGCGTGATCAAATTATTTAATGTACTGTGGCGGTTTATGGTAGCGAGTGGGGGCCTTCTCTTCCTTACCATTTCTTGGCACCGCTTGAGCATGCTGTTCCAATAGTGCTTTCCGAAGGATGCATTTTCATTCCTCAATAACAACCTGTCAAGGAGTAATTCCATGAGTCTCTTAAGATGTATTCCACTGGATTCAGGTTAAGGTGGTTGTGCAGGCTACATCAAACGCCTTATTGAATGCTCACCAAACCATTTTTTGCTTCTCTGGTGCGATGCGAAAAAACAGATGTGAAATTTTCTCAGATTTCATGAACAAATCACATCACAATAGGATCATGAACCAAATTCAAGTACGATCAAAAACCATGAGCAAGGTATGTGATTAGCAAAACTTCACACTAAAATTGATACACATTCATAAATATCTTCCTAAACTAGCTTTGACATAGTTTTCATTTAGGTTTCTCCTTTTCTCTGTAAACAGGCACTAGTTTTCCGATTCACGAGCCAATTGTAGGTTTCAAGTTATGTTTGAGAACTTCTTGGCCTGGACCTTAAATTCTGTTGAAGTTTTTTGTATTACCATCTATGTTGAAATCAAACTAAACGGCACGTCTATGTTCATTTTGCAAGATTCAGTCTGCAACAGTGCACCTTCTATGAGTTTCAGTTATTAAAACCTAATCTTGGGCTGCTTAAATTAAATACCCAACACCTTCCTCATTCTTAAAACTTTGTCTTCATTTGATGGGCTTACTAACATTCACATTGAAGTGGTTTGTGACTAAACTCATAGATTCGCCAATGTTTAGCATCCCCTCTGGAACACCCTTGCATCAAGGGTAGTATTAGCAAATCACACTTACCCTTGAGCAATTTAAACTGCAAAGATAACCAACCGCTCTAGCCTAATAATTTGACAGTTGGATAACTAATGAATACTAGACTAGGAAATCAAAGTTTTTTTTTTCAAAATATTCATCTTTTTACATTCTTTAATATGAAGGCTTCATCTGTACTACAGCTACCATATTTTTCCAAGCACCAGAGTTTTATTAATAACATCACTGGCTTAACCTTATGACGAACATCGCCATTGCAAAACATCAGGCAGTGTAATTAACGTTTGGAGCACCACCGTTTTAAAAATGTTTTCTTTCATATAGCATCAACGTTTTGAAACATTCTATTTAATTTGGTTATATCGTATGATGTGCTGCTATCTATTTTTAAATCTGGCAACACTGCACACAGTCTGACAATAGTTTTTTCTGCATCGTGCACAATGTAATTTCGTAGTATGCTATTGAGATTGTGTTTATAATTCAGTGAGTTGTATCTAACCTCAATGTAAATATTAGATGATTTTAGTGATATTATCATTTTGATAAAATACTTTGCAAGTTATTTTTCCAAATTGGCTTGGCTTGAGTGTGCATACGTGTTTTGAACAATACCATACTAAAAACATGTTTTAGAATTAATAAAATTTATGTTTATAATTTTGTTTTATGTTTATGTCTAAAATGTTTTGCTTACGTATAAAAGAATACAAAATTAAAATTGCTCACCTAACCTAACCAAAATGTCTTAATTTTTTTAAACACAAAAAATAAAAATGTTACCATTTATTACTTATTTTACAGTTTATAAAAATATTTAATCCATTTAATTAAAAAAATAATCCTGCTCCTTGAGGTCAGAAATTTCAAAAAAAAATTTCCCTCATCAAAGGGTTAAACTAGAACTGCATTCCCAGTCTTGAGGTGCAGCACTGTTTTAACCTTTTCAGGACTAACAAATCCCAATTTTTGCTCAGACTAGGTTATTTTATTAAGCTTTATTTAAGTCAATCAACTTCGTGTACAGTTATTCTCTGTATCATATCAGGACGACTGTAAGGGAGGTGGTTACAATACAACCGGGGGGTGAGGGGGTGAATTTAAAAAAATTAAGATGCAAAATAACACGTTTTAGGATTTCCAAAAATACTTTAAAATGATACAGGTATGTATAATTTTCCACTTCTAATTATTGTGATTCAGGCCTATTTTAGAATAATTTAGGATAGCAACCACAACTCATCCCCCGCCTCACTTTCCGTGCGCTACCTCTAACCCCATCGGCTTGGAACACACACGGCGTTTTTTTGTCGGCTGCGGATTAGTTACCGTCAAAGCTCATAAAATGTATAGTGTGCACACAGGGCGGTAAAATTTCCCACGCTGTCTAAAAGCCTCATTGGGATTCATTAAACAGAAGTGTCTAGTTCATCAATCACAAAGTGTGATGTAATATATTATTTCTTTTAACGTTTTATTGATATGAACAGAGAGCAACTCTCGCTTTGTTGTTATTCCTTCGCCGATTGAAAAGGAAGCAACAAAATATACTTATTTGGGTGAACCCAACAAATAAATAAAAGAACAGAAGATTTTGGAGCATTCTACACTGTGTTTCCTGATTTGAGGAACTAGAAGAAACATTTTTCAATTACTTAACAATGTTGGTTTAGTCATTTGACGAACTACACACCCGGCTGAAGGATATAAATCTACGAAAAAAATACTAAAATAAGGAAAATTGGCAAGCATTTGGTGACATTCACCACTGTTTTGGCGGACCCGGAGGAAAATCTGTCTAGTGGTAGCGAGCGGCTGCACAGCTACCTTCAGCGGAAAATAAACCGATCATTTATTTTTCCGTCCAATGCGTATGCTCTAATACTCTCCTTCGCACCACTGCTGATATGATGGCACGGCAAATAATCATCCGTGGCGGACAAAAACTCCGTGTGTGTTCCAGACCATGCACATCGTAGGTTATATCAAATAAAGTGCCAGTGCCCAATTCGATCAAAGTTAATGTCAGCAATATATTGATAATTTATTGTAGCTTGACATTTGCATAGGTGTTGAAAACGTTACACTTAAGAGCGTATTTTAATGTAAACAAAGTGTGAACAATTTTTTACAATAGGGGTTATAACCCCCAAACCTCCCTCTGGTTACGCCTATGCTCTGTATGATTTATTACTTCACAATCTCTATGAATAAATAAATATTGTTTTTATCAATTTAAATTTTTTACTTTTTTCAAATTTGTATTTATTTACCATTAGACCTATTATTTTTTAATAATCACATTTTAAAACACAAGTGTTATCATAAACATTCTTAAAAAAAAAATACTTTATCACAGACATTATTTTTACATTCACTAAGAACATATTTACAAGCCAAAAAAGTTTTGTTGTAGTTCATTCTAAAATGTAATTTTTGTGTGATAATGTGAGAACCTATTATGGATTAAATTGAATTTATAGTCAGTCCAATTTACTCAATTTAACAATATAATTTTATAAGAACATTTGCTTTCACTTCCATCACCTGACTATTTGTTCAGAAACAATTTCACTAGGATTAATAAATTAAGAATTATCTGCATAAGAAAAAAACCCTTCACACGATTGTGTTGAATCGGGCATGGTTGCTAACACTTTGACAAAATATAATAGATGTGAAGGCTTTTAACGTAATTTTATTTTTTTCTGCTGTTAGCAATCTCCTATCAATAGTGCAAATAGTTAACTTTAAAGCGATGATGGTACTCAAACGTTAAAAATCTAGAACATGTATACACGACAGCTTACAACACTTGTGTAAACGCATCGCCAACAACCAAAAGGTTAAACTCAAACTCCTAAAAAGTTGCTTTCTTCACGAGTTAATACTATTTTTCATTAATTTTTTTAGTTATAAAAGGATAAAAGTATGAGCTGTTTGACACATTTTTTCCAAATTAGACAAACAATATGGTTTTTCCTAGATTCAAACGGGTTGCCTTGATCATTGGAGTCAGGTATCACGAACGTACAAAGCCGCTTGTTTGAAAACCAAGTAAAAAACAACACAAGTAACTCCGTAACAGAGAAACTACTTAGTGATGTCATCATATGATTTTCAGTAGTATAACAACACTGACTTCAAATATCCTGTTACCAACTGTTGACAGACTAATACAAAATATCCTTTTAGATGAATAGGCTAGTAATTTTCCCATTACACTGTAGAGGAAGACATGAGGCAAGGGATGGTAGAATAAACACAAAACCATGAATATGTTGTCTCATTAATTGTATTATTATTATTAAGTGTTACTTAAGATTTAGATTTTATTACAGAGTTTATATTTATAAACTTTCAGAACAAATTTACCGTAACAAATACAATTTCAATTAAAACCGTTGTTTTTAATCCCCTAAAATAGGAGAGATATTTTATGTGTAAAATTTGTTTAAATTTCCATTGGCTTTTAAACTAACAATAAAAATATGCAAAACATTGCTTAGCGCTTTCGTGTGTAAATAAAATATAAAAGTATAATGTGTACAACTTTATTTTTCTTCTTAAAACAAAAAGTTTTGTAGAAAACAAAAAAAAAAAAAAAAAAGAGGGAAGACAACACTCTTGTAAGAGTAAAAAAAATATTCTCGATAAAACTACGTTTATCCCTGCGAGCACTGGAATGTAAATTTATCTTCATTTAAATGAATTGTCATAAAAATTTGAGACTCCCACTTTGCTAGTGATTTTCTTTAATTTTTATGATTTTTTTTTACATTTTTATATTTTTATTATTTTTTTGTGTATTTTTCATTTTTATTTTGCAGTGTTAACAATATTATCTTTGTACCATAAATCCACTCACGTTTTCCGCTCATTTAATTGGACTTAAAAACAAAACTCGATAACACTCTTACAAAGATAAATAAAAATTAGTATAAAATTTTTTTTCATTTTTTTCTTTTTAGAAAATCTGAGAGCGGAGAAATCGTATTATTTTTAGAATCACAAGAAATAAAAATCCTTTTCCGTTGAACACTTTCAGTTTACCTCGTAGTTTTCGTTAACATCGATTGCATATTGAAAATGGAGTCGAGACAGAGCGTTTCTTTCAGACGTACGTACGAGGTTCTGAAAATTGAACGGATATGTTCGAAAACATCAGGGTCGTATACAGAGCGTGCAGTATTTGTTTGGTCGAAAGGTTCTGGAAAAGAAAAGAAAATTTGTGTATTTGTTATTGAATAAGATAGTTATGTACTATAGTTTCAGAAAATTATTTTATAAGCAAAAATACTCTTTCATAGAACTGAATACGGAAACTAAACTCACTGAAAAATTAAGGCCGAGCTCTTCAGTCAGTACTTAGCAATGCTGGCATTCACTGACAGATACAAATGATAGAAGAATTAATGCCCGTACAGCAGACAAATGATCAAATTAATGATTTGTAAATCATACTGCGTAACAAAACATTAAACAATAGTGATTTCAGGCTATATTGGGGTCATTATAAGCTTTGATTTGACACAAGCACAACATGACAACAGCGTAGCCTCGCAACTTGGTTCTCGCTATAAACACAATTTTTTACAAATGCTATTTAAAAATTTTTTTGACTGTATGCATCTGAAAGAGGTATTTTTTCTAAACTTTCTGAGCTAAAATATAAATAATCTCAAAAAAATTTAAAATTTGTGTGATTTAAAAATTTATTATTCATAACATATTACTTAAATTAATTATTACTTTCTATTAGAATTAATTATTTGGACATCAGCTATTATTTATTAACTCTTCCCGGGCTATTGGTGGATATATGATTCTTTAATATGTGGGCGATTGCGGATATATCCGTAATTAGTAATCATCTTTGTTTTACTACTCAAGACGTTTTTTAAGTTTATAATAGAATAAAAATGGCTATATTAATCCATTATATTGGGTATTTAGTGGGTAATATGGCGGCCACATTCTTTACTGCTGTTTGGCGCTGCCAGCGAGTGCATGGCATTGGCGCGGTGTGATTTCCACCCTTGCTATGTTTAGATCAACCATTCCTTCATCCTGACATATGTTTTGAAATATACCACACAAAACAAGACTAATTCCAACCAACAGACAGCAAATCTTTTCTAACCACCCTGATGTTGTTTTTTGTAAAGTAATCTGTGCTATATTAGGCTTATTGTAATCACTTGTCCTGCTGTTCATTTTGTATTTAAGTAAACTCATTTTGAAAAAAATTACCGTTGCTTTCATTTTCTAACCGATTACAAATGTTTTATTTTTCAATTCTGTAAGGGCTGATGACGGATATATATCCGTAAATCGTTTTTAATCAATAAAACCTTAAAAAAAATTAATTGGCTAAAAATGGCATCATATCTTTGTTATTTAACTTATGTTCATACAAAAAACAGAGAAAATTGTAAAATACATTTTTTCCACCAACCTAAAAATATAGTTGCGCCTTTAGCATAAAACAACTTAGCCCGCAAAGGATTAATCTAAAGTAATACAAAACGTTTTGATAACATCAATCAACTGTCGCGAGTAAATAACTAAAACTAAACAAACCCGATCCAGTGCAGAAAAAAGTACAATTATGGAAAACATTTATGACTTCAATAATAAATTATAAAAAAGTCTAACTTTGTATACGAGGTGATTTTTTGAAAACTTCCACCTCACTTATTTAAAAGACGGAAAGAGATATCCAAAATCTGTTGCACAACTTTAATGAGAACCTTAAAAAACCACCAATGATATTATTTATACAAATGTACTACTTACAGTTGTTATTTTTTGTATAATTTAAGTGGAAAATAAAAACAGCATATATTTAAAAAAAAAAAATATTTTATTAATTACACTATCAAACTACTGTTTTTGTTACTCATTAATTATTTAATTTTCAAAAATAATAAAAAAATATTACTTTATTATTTTATTGTACCAAAAAAATGGTGTAAATCTTCCCTTCCAAGTGGGGCGAAGTGAGGAGCATTTTCATGACTCATATTAAAAGTTGACACCCTAACAATTACTTCACTTCAAAAGAAAGCGTATTTTACTGAAAGCGTGAATATACTCCTGTCTGTAAAACAACACCGTTCCCACAGGAAGGGGTTCTTTCACCTCTGCTTTAGAGCTTGGTGGTTGATGCTCTCCTTTCAGAAATCAGCCAGTCAGGAACACAAATCCAAGGCTATGCAGATGATATAGCAATCTTGGTTATTGGTAAAAGTGATGACATAGTCTCGGATATCGTAATCAGAAGCCTGAGACGTAAAAAAAGATGGTGCGTAAAGGAAGGCTTCAACATCAATCCCAGCAAAACCACCATAGTTTCCTTCACGAGAAAAAAAACTTTAAATTCCTGGAGAGGATATCCATTGACAACACCCGGCTGAAAATTTCCGCCTCGGAGTAATTTTTGATCAAAATCTGATGTGGAATGCACACCTAGACAACTTGATTCATAAGGCAAAATGGGTGCTGCTGACAACCAGATGCTTTATTGGAACTACCTGGGGTCTCAAACCTCATATAGCTCTTTGGCTGTATGAATCTGTGATTAGACATCAGATCACATAAGGAGCGGTGGTTTGGTCTAAGAAATCCCGCCAAACTGCTGCAGAGAACAGGTCTATAACGACATGCATGTCTAAGGATAAATAACTGGAGGTTTCAAAAGTAATCCTACAGCAGCTATGGAGGTGCTTTTTGGACTTCCGCCTCTAGACATCTACACAATGACGGTGGCAAGGAGGTCTGCATACAGACAAACAAGTGTAAACTAATGGCAGAAGGGTATGCCTGGAGCAGGACATTCCGACATAGTAAACACTGTTCTTAAAAACTCTTTGTTAGACATGGTGACTGTCGCAATGTA
This sequence comes from Philaenus spumarius, assembly GCA_018207615.1. Taxonomy (NCBI): domain Eukaryota; kingdom Metazoa; phylum Arthropoda; class Insecta; order Hemiptera; family Aphrophoridae; genus Philaenus; species Philaenus spumarius. The sequence goes on from JAGFPH010001378.1 coordinate 132,101, forward strand.
CACTTAAAGTGCAGGACTCAGTACAAGTCACATCCAGAATGGTTAAGGAACATTCAATATTAACCAAACTATCCACAGAAAACATGGTGGAATTGAGATGGGTGCCAGGACACCGTGCTATTCAAGGAAATGAGATGGCAGATACTTTTGCAAAGCAAGGAGCACTCACACCTTTTATGAGGCTTGAACCAATATGCTGCATTAAAGAAGAACGCATTAAACAACTGGGCCAGGGTAGAGCAATGCCAGTCATGGTGTAGATTACACGGGCAAACACAAAGTAAATGACTGATCAAGGGACCAAGCTTACCAAATCCCTAATCAACCAACAGCAGGTCAAAAGGGCTGTAGTACTTATTACTGGGCATGGTCGGTTCAGGAAACATCTATTAACAGTGGGAGTCCTGGAAGGCGACCAACGCTGTCAGCTTTGCGATCAGGCCGAAGAGTCGGCAAGACAAGCATATTTGATTAAGGGATTCTGGAGCACAGAGGGATTCTTGAGCTTCGGAATCCAGCAACCAAGAGACGGAGAAGACACATACTTGGTCGAAAAAATCCTGGACCTCCCAAGGGGTATAGGCTTTTAACGAGCTAGGAGTGGCATTTAGAGGGCGCAATAAACCAAGGGTTAACAGGCAAGGAAACCTTCTTGAAGTAGTCCACCCCACTATAATCTCATATAATCTCACAACATAAAATAACCTTCTTTGCTAACAGCCCGAAATCTGTTTCCGCCAAATACATCTGTTCGACGATTGCAAGCGAACATGTGCGCCTAGTAAGGAATGTTTTAAGGTACAGAACAATACGAGGTACACAGTATAGGAAACCTACCTTCTATGCACAAGTATTTCCATTGATGAGGCTCATTCTTAATCGTCAGAGCTCGCCTGCATTCTTCTATTCGTATTCTGGAGCCCAGACGAACAGATATGGCATCCTGACTAAAACTGCAACAGAAAGAGAATGTACAGATCCTTATACTTTAACCCTTGAACTGGCCATTATATTTTTATAAAAAGTAAAGCAATTTTAGCCATTTTGCAACATATTTTTATATAAATTAAAAAAACTTAAAATAAATGGAAAAGGTATCATGTTATATATCATAGGTTTTGTAATACCATGTAGAATCTGAATCAAGTAAAAAAAAGAGAACAAAAATTTTAAGTTTTTTATTTATTAAAAAATGATATTTTTCCTTTTTATAAAATAATTGACTGACCAAGAGAACACCAAAGTCCAGTAAAAAATCTGAGATAGCCAGTTTTTTCTAGATTTTATGATGAATACTAAAATGTAAAATTTATAAGGGTTATTATAGTAAATAATTATGTTACGTAACAATAACCAAAAATTGGGGTAGCGAAGGAAACGCTATGAAATAGGATTATGCACAGAACAAGCCTGGAAAAGAAGCAGGAGGCGGTTATTCACTACCTGCGCCAGATACATCACTGATATTACAATCAAGGTTATTTCTGTAAATATTTAGAATTTCCAAGTTAGTATCGTTTAGGGGTATTTGAATCAATGTCACTAGCCAAAGCAAGTTCTCCCAAATCACTGGAACAATCTCTATAATTATCTCTTTCCATTGTTTTAACATAAAAAATAAGGTTCACTGACCTTGAAAAACACCCCACTATTCACGCTATTGTAAATATAAAACTTTTTATAAAACAATTTGAATATACTGTTATAAAATAATAAACACAAGGTTAGTACACAACACAAATCAGCTGGAACAGTAGACACACAAATAAGAAATTAAGCCAGTCATTGCGATCTAAATTACATGTTTTTACCTGCCATTTTAGCACAAGTTAGCTAAAAATTACAGAATATGGTAGTTTGGAATATTAGCTTTACAACAAATCTAATTTAAATTTGCTTCGATTGCCAGTTTTTAACTATAATTCTACGCAATGACCCAAAGAAAATTTTTAACATCGATAATAGATGCATACCACCCACCACAGCTACAAAGTTTGAAAGTCGATTATCAACGTTTCCAAGTTTTAGGGTTGAATGCGAAACTGTCGCAGTATGAAAACAAAACCATTTTATTACACTTACTTGAAATTATTGTAATAACTGAAAAACTGGAAGAAAAGTTCTCCTAACGATTGTTTATTCTCTGAGAGTGGTGCTTGCAGTTCCTCATGTATATCTATTTGTTGGATGTCAGAGTCGGGAGTAAACTTGTCTTTGTACAGTTTATGTAAGCAAGGAAGTACTGCGGGCATGACTCCACCTAGACAAACAATGTATGTTAAGTGTTAGTGTATTAGTTAAAATATAGTAAACTAGATCAGGAAATACAAAAGAGTCAATACACCCTTAAGGTCCTCAGGATTAAAGCTCAAGTTTTCTGAACAAAATTGGTCCCAGGCAGATTCTGCAACCACGGAATCATTTAAATACAGGTCAATGTTGGTTCCCTTTAGTTGATTGGTTAAGTGAAAATGAGTTTGGAAAAGTGTCCAGAAAAGTGGGCTACACACGCACTAATCAGATCCTATCTAATCACCTGATCACAAGGGGTGTTTTTATAGATGATCTGATCTGTCTGACTAAACTTTTAAACTTAACCGCAACAGTCATGGCTCCTACGCAGTCTAAAATAAAGAAGGCTGGCCTAGTTCTAATCACAATTGATAGTAAAAAAAAAAAAACAGAAGAAAATTGCGGGTTTGATTTTTTAAAATATTTTCAACAGACTTTTATTCCTTGTTTCGACAGTCCTTGTTTTGGAATAATGTATTGTAAATTGGAGACATCGAAAAACACTAAAGCCCTTCTAGGATTTAAAAATCATTTAATTAATTTAAGTAACGTCTTATACATGGCACAGCAAGCTAAGATAACCTGACATTATGAGATAAAGTAAAGAATTACAATTTTTTTTTTTACTTATGGACGGGTTATATATACATATAAATACCCCTTTTTCAGCTCTCAGTCCAGTAACAAAACACAACACATAAACATATATTACAACACTTTGAACACATGGCAATATTACTCTTCTTTAAATGAGCAGAACAAGTGTTCACCCGCTCGTTGCATGGACAGTACTGGAAGGTCTTGTGTTACGGGGGTTTGTGACATCTGGTTGAAGGGGTTTAATCTAATAATACTTTCAAAAATGGGTTTACCATTGTTTTTACAGTCAAAACAATTTTTCACAGTATTATTAGATTAAACCCCTTCAACCAGATGACATAAACACCCACAACACAAGGCTTTTCAGTACTGGTATGTTGACCATTTAAAGGACAGTAATTGCTACCTGTTTTGACACGCATATAAATAAATGCAACTTCAAAATCGGTTTGTCAGTGTCTGAATAGGAAAGATAAAACAATTGTCACCGACAAATAAGTATGGTTACTGGACTGCAAGCACAACAATGTACGTACAAGTGGTCGATTGATTTTAAGGGTTTAAAATGGTAAAAATATGGGATTCACTCTCAGTTCTATAGCACATAAAACAGCTGATTTGAATCAAAAGCTTAGCAACTCAGTTCTAGATATGGCCTACAACACAGATATATATAATACAGAACCAACACACGTTTGTTGAATGCATTTACATTCACTGCCAGAGCAACCAACTTAGCAAATTTCGAATCAGGTCATCATTTTTCAAAACCAACTGATTTTTTAGGTTAGATAATAGCAAACACATATAAAGAAAGAGACTTACTATAACATAATTCAAACACCTATCACTATTAAAATTATGCCAAGTTTATTTTTTAATAGGCTTATTTGACCAGTTTGAAATACTGCTTAACCATATCACATTTTGGTCATAATTATTAACTTAAAAATTGCCTGTCTTCTATATAAAAATAAAAAATCTCTGTCCTAATGAATCACCATAGAAAATATCATATAATACAATAATCTATTTGCACTTCCTTTGCCGTGAGTCACAGCGGGGTTTGTGAGTGAAGCGAACAGGGGGCAGAGCCCTATAGTGTAATATAAACTAGTTAATTTTAAAAGTATTCGTTCCAAGGGTGCAATTCGCAGGGTCTCTAATTTTAAAAAGCAGCTTTATTTCAACTACCAACACTGGTTTCTTCTCAGATCTTAACAAAATTATAACAAGGAAAAAATCAATGCAAAATACTTACACTGCAAGAAATGGATGACCATAAGAGCTAATGAATATGACGAGATGGTCATCTTCTTTGCATCGTTAATGTTATTGGCATGAGCCCACAACTTTACTGTAAGTACTAAAGGACGAACTCGCCAATCCACTGAAATGTAAAGCATAATCAATGGTTAAAATTTGAAAATGTAAGTTCACTTCTAATTTTTATTAGATGTGTGGTTATAACTTTTTTACATTTGTAGTATAGGTTGCACTGTGATTAAGTTATTCTTTGTTTTTAATGATTTAACTTAAAATTGCTCATACAATTGCAATGAAACTTAAAACAGTTAAGCATTGACTTTTGGGAGACATGGACTGTTTGATTTTATCTTTGAACTGAAAAATATGTACGCTATGTTAACTATGAAAAATGAAGAAAATTAAACTATTTCTGACAAAATAATTCGATCACACAGCTGAACCGCTGACATGAGTTGAGCGAATTTCCAAAATCAACATTATATGTTTTAGGGTTTCAACCAACTATTTGGGAAATTGATAGGCGCTGCAAATAGCTGCCTGCGCGTACAAAATATATTACTAGAATTTGTTTCCACCTCCGGCTCGGCCTCCAGTCCCGGTTCAACACGTTGCTTTGTTCCGCTAGCAGCAGACCTTGACCTTGCGGCCTCGGATTATGGTCTAGCTTGCATCCCAGATGTTGGCCTCGAATCAGAATACGCGGGTATTTTACGTTTTGATCGATTTTGGGGGAACCAGACTGGCTAAAGGTTGTCTAAAAAAAAATATGTTGAATAATATCCAATATTTATTTATTTTAAGATAAAGCACTAAATAAGTTTCATTCTAGTGCGAAAAAATCTCCAAAAAAATTTACTTACAGTCCAAAACTGTACTTCTGGTTGTTGAGTTTTTTTGGCTAACTTACTCCTCTGAGCGATTTAGAAAACGAACGTGTGCACCAAATCGGATGTAAAATGCTGCCGTAGAGTGTGGACATACATATACACAGTTTTTAATGACACCTGAAAAAGTGTTCTGGGAACCATGATCAGTGCTCATTTACTACTCCCGACCTTAAGTCTCACCATAAGACTTTAAGTCACTACAATAGCTTATCTTTCCTATGAAAATTCGCTAATAAATAATTATGGCTAGATTTGTATGTTTCGTTTCTTCAAAATTATTTCTTTAATGAAGGATTCCTTACTATTAACACAGGCAATGACGCGCACTACAGCTAGTATGAAATAAAACCACAGTAGATACAAGTATAAGTATTTTGCTAAGGTAATAAACTTACATTTTGAGTAGCAGTAAAGAAGGTGGGTGTTCCGGATACCGACAGAGTTATTGCAATTTAAGTCCACCTCCAATCCTTGATTTAAGTCTCGAAACTTCAGTATAGGCACTTTGGCTTGGATCAATTCCAAATTCTTCACACTATCTGCAAAACAACCAATAACAACAAAAGTATTTCGTTCTTTCAATTGGTCGTGTTTGGTTTTTAGTTTGTTCAAGAAATTTATTTCACAATTTAAAACAATGTTCTTTTTATAATTGGTAACGGAATATTTGTCCGAGAGTGTATCATAGCTTACGTTTTACCTCTTTTTGTAACAAAAATTCACTCGGCGGTGCTATGGTAAACCGAAATAATCTTAGACTCAAGCACAAATATAAAGAAATCTGTGTGTACTCAGATAGTCAGGTAGCTTTGAAAGGTTCGGACTTGTATGAGTTCAGTTCAAAGCTAGTAAGGAATGTGCCAAAACTACATAAAGACTGGGAGGTCTCAACAACGTAACGTTGGAATGAGTGGCAGATAAGTTACCTAATAAGACTTCAGTCACAGGATTGCAATTATACTGTTATTCATCAGACTGTCTAGCAAATTATAAAACTTGAATTTCTTGACGTTTTGAGGACTTTTAGGAGACTTCAAATAGAAATTCGGTGACCTTATTTTCAAGCAAATACATATAAACGTCGTACGAAAATGTTCAGATATAAAAATCTTTAAATCATACTGGCTAGATACTAAATAAGAAACTATTTGTTTCTCCCTTCTTCGATACTAGAAATACTTGTTTCCTAGGTAATAGTTTAGGAACTGGTTTACTACAGTTTGCAGAACATCTACTATTTATTATAAGTATTAATCAAATGAACAACTCTATCAACGGAACTAGATGAATTGAACCTAATCTTTAAATAGATTTGAACCTTGAATTAGAGTTATGATACAGTACAAACTGTGGGGAGTGGGAAATTATATTTCAGGCAGGGAAATTATAGGGTGACCTTAGGCAGCAAATCATGACTTTTTGGGGAATTTCGTGTCCTTTAATCCAATTAGTGACTTTGTGGGACTGGTAGACACCCTGTTGATCAAAGATGGCAGCTGTAGGAGACTAAAGCGCAGACAAATTGGAGGATGATTGGTTACTCTTGGCTGATTTTATCAGACATTCTTATGCTTAGCAAGCAGATGGAAAATAAAAAAGTTGGTAGGGTAATGACTGGATGCGGCCATGAGAAAACATACATGCAAAGATTTGGCATCTACACTGGGCAGCCTTTATGAAAATTTGGCACCGATGAAGAAACCGCAGAGCATCTGATTTATGGGAGCGAGAGGCTCTGGGTGAGTTTTAAAACCATGTGAACCCTGAACAAAGAACAAACCATCCCTTCAGGATGACTTCTTCAAATGGGTCATTAAGTTTACAGTGTGTATGGGTTTTGATGGGGCGACTAGAGGTCCATGATGTATCATATCAGAGTACAGTAAGTCCTGGAGGCTGACATGCAAAGGAATAGAGTGTCAAACTAAAAAGAATATCCCATGGAAATTACATAATGTTTAATAGGTATTTTAAATTCAACCTAATATGGCATTAAAATTTTTGTATACTTTGAAGCCTTAATTGCGAGATAAGAGTAAAATTCTTTAAAAACTCAAATATATTTTGATCTAAGATTCGTGATTACTTTTAGTATCCCCGTCACAGAAATAACAGAATCACAATGTTATACCACCATTGTGTTTTAAAAATGTATTGACGAACTTTGAAGAGAGAAACGCATCATTGGGGAAAAAGAAAATCACTTGACGGACAAAATGATTTGATCTATTAATTTTTAAATAGTTTGTGGGAAAAAAATGAGACCAACAAATTCGAGACAGTAAAGAACTGAAAATTGTCACCAAATAAACAATAAATCGTCTTCAAAATAACCTAGGATTTCCATCAACTAAATTCGTAAAAAAAATGTATAAATAATACCAACTTTCTAAATTGTTGAACTTCGATGTTAAACAGAGAACCTTGTCAATACTTCTAATTGAGAATTTTAACATGAACATCTTAATACACCACCCTTCAATCAAATATATTATTTGATACAGTCAATAAAGACAGAAAGGAGAAAACAAATCCAGAAAGCAACAAATCTATCACAATCACCTTTTATAACAGCTAGCCGGTTAAACATGAATGTATATATAGTTAATCAATTTTACTATTCGTGATGCACGAATACAACTTGCGCAAATTTTAAGAACTACCGGTGTTTAAAGAAAATTTTAAATATACCCGAGGAAGAAACGACTCCCGAATATAATTAAGCTAATTTTAATTAAATATATCGATATCGATAATAAAATGAAATTTAAAATACAACAGCAAAAGTCCAAGAAAAACATAACCTGGCTGTTGTAAAGTCTGGGAAAAGTGTAAATGAAATACCGGTACTGCAGAAATCAATTTTACATAAAACATAGGTGTTTCATTGGAACTCTGCAAAAACCTCAAATTCCAAGGACGTAAATTTGTGGTCTCACTGTATAATGTTTGAACTTATAAACAACTTTTCTACGAAGCAATAAATTTTAGTAATTTTACGAAACAGACCATTAGCCTAAACAGTCACACTGAAATGGAAAAAATAAATCTTCTTCTTAAATAAACTCAAATTAACTAAAACAACATTTACATAATTACTAACCCCAACGTATAAGCAGCCTTTGTATATAATTCAAATGCATAAGAGCTTCATTACGCTGATCCACTTCGGTAGGTCGCACAACCAAACACATGTCCACATCGCTGTTGTTGCTCCCGAATCCGCTCATAGTGGAGCCTACTACATACAGGTTATAACGGGGCAGAGACGACTGCAACATATACTGAACACATTTTTTTGCCTGTTATAAAAGATTACAATGTGCTTGGGTTTTTGGCTATAATAAAACACAGCAAATTTCCGTTAATGTTACAGTGTAGTAAATTATATTCAAAATATGTTATAACTTATATACAGGGTTGGGCAAAAGTCTAGACTACAGGGTGTTCCCGAACTCTCTGGATCTCTTTTGTGGATATATTCCTAGGATCGAGGCAAACATATTTCACAACATAAACATGGGTCTACGGTGCTTATTTTCCGTCTGTCTGTATGTGTTTTTTTACAAAATACTTAAAATTTTTGGAATTAAAAAAGATATTGAGCTCAAACTTTGTGTACCTATTTTTTGCGTAACCTTTTATCACTGTACGAAAAATTAAAACATTATTTTAAATATTTTCAAAATGGCGGCCGTTTATAATTTTTAATGTCAAATATCACAAAAACCGCTAACTTTACAAAAAAATTACAAGAGACAAAAAATATCTTTTTTAGTGATAATCACAATGTTTTTTTTATTTTGTCTGTATCTCAAAGGATAACAGAGATATTGGCAAAAAAAGGAAAATTGTATTTCTTGGTAGTTGTCAACAATACCCAGAATTACTATAGAAACAAAATATTTAATGCGTTTTGAGTCAAATATCGCTACAATTACTGCTGTTGCAGAACTGGGACCTATTTTATCTGCTAATTTTACGTAAATTAAATTAAATTTTACACCTTAATTAACGCCCTACATATTTCAATAGGGATTCGTTTCTGTGAGTAATCTGAAACACGGGTGAAAACTTTCTCTCTAATGAAGCATTTCCAAACCGATGAATATATGAACTTTTTCATTATTTTTTAGTAGAGGAATCAGCTCAAAAAGCGCTCGGAACATTATCCAAATAACTTATTATTTTAGCTCATAATAACTTTAAAATATTTTGTTTGATAACTACCACGAAATAAATTTTTCCTTTTTTTGTCAATATCTCTGTTATCCTTTGAGCTACAGACAAAATAAAAACCATTGTTTTTGTCATTAAAAAAATATTATTTTTTTGTCTCTTGTAATTTTTTTTGTTAAGTTAGCGGTTTTTGAGATATTTGACATTAAAAATTATAAACGGCCGCCATTTTGAAAATATTTAAAATAATGTTCTCATTTTTCGTACAGTTATAAAAGATTACGCAAAAAATAGGTATACAAAGTTTGAGCTCAATATCTTTTCTACTTACAAAAATATTAAGTATTTTGTAAAAAACATATACAGACAGACAGACGAAAAAATAAGCACCGTAAACCCATGTTTATATTGTGAAATATGTTTGTCTGGATCCCAGGAACAAATCCACAAAAGGGGTCCAGAGAGTTCGGGGACACTCTGTATAATTCGAAAACTATTAAGCAAAACTTAATGAAACTTTGCAGCTGTGTATTTGTCATTATTACAAATAATTTTACGTACAAGGTGTCATAAAAATACGGTAAATTAATTTGTACAGCAGCAACTTCTGACGCTATATCTATTTGATCTAATATGTCCGATAGCCTGATCTGTTGAGACAGGCAGTGTCAAGTTTGAACACGTGCTGACTTGTCAGTTTCCAGGACTAGAGTGAGGTCGTGTTTACCGTGTCTGTCGTGCTTCATGGATTTCGAACAACGCATTAACATTAAGTTTTGTTTTAAGTTGCAAAAAAGTGAAAAATAAGATCATGAAATGTTAAAATCAGTGTATGGCGATAACGTGGTAACTATGAAGACCGTTTACAGGTGGTATGCGCGATGATTTAAAAGAGGAAATGAGTCGGTTGAAGACGAGGAACGGTCTGGACGTCCTTCGACCTCAAAAACAGATGAAAACGAGCAAAAATTGGTCAAACTTGTTCGTTTAAACACGCAAATGAAATGACTATTCGAGAGTTTACCGAAGAACTTAAAATCTTGTAATAGTTCATGCAAAGCATTTTAGCACACAATTTGCAAATGAGACGAGTGAGTGCAAAGATTGTTCCCAGATTTTCTCCCCTCACCCTAAAAAGAGTTTCAATCAGAGTTTCTTCTAATGGAAACAACTGTAAAATTCGAATTTTACAAGTGGGTATTGGAACGTTTGCGAAACAATGTGCGAAGAAAGAGACCAGAAAAATTGGCCAAGGGTTTTCTTCTTCAACATGACAACGTGCTGCACCACAAGTCACTTGTGATTCATGAGTTTTTGGTCGGAAAAAGTGTTACTGTCTGTCCACATTCGCCTTACAATAGATTTAGCACCATGCGACTTCTGGGTCTTCTTAAAATAAAGTCCTTCCAGTCATGGATTCAACGTTGGGACAAGTGCATCGCTAGCCAAGAACAGTACTTCGAAGGAGATTAATTCAAATTCTATGTAAGCTTACTATTTAGATTGTAATAAAATTATTCACCGTATTTTTTGAAAACACCTAGTGCTTAAGTTATTTTTTGCGTGACTGGGGGGGGTCAGGCCACTTAGGAAGTATTGAAATGTGTGCTTAGTTAGAGTTATACCTTATTTTAAAGGTCTTTGTTAGTAGAATAAAACAGTGCAAACTCTACCGCAAAAGGATGACCCAGTCAGAAATTACAGGCTCCTCAAAGTTTGTAATATTATGCAAATAATATTTCTTAATGTTATAGGGTTAATTTCATTATCCAAGCCTGCAGCTATCATAAAAATATAAAACGTGTTGTTTTTTGTGATAAAACTCATAATAAAATAATTTACTCTTTTGTAAAATAACATTAATTAATAATGCTAATTAATAACCGTAACATATATTATTATTGATATATTTTAAGATGATTTGATTCAAAAGCAAAATTATTATTATCACAAAAAGCCATTTAATAAAATAATAATCCAGTAGGAAACTTTAAAAAAATAAATGGCTGCTATTCTACTCCTAGGCCTATAAGAGATAAAATAGCTGTTCGGATCAAAAGCTTAACAACTCGTGTTTGTTTACATTCATTACTATAGCAGCCAACTTAGCAAATTTAGAATCAATTTATTCTTCACACAACCTACAGCTATTAGGTTAGATTAAAAACTGCAAACGCAAACAAAAATCAACGAAAAATGCTTACTGTATTAATTTACATATTATTACAAATAAAACAGCTGATTTGGATCAAAAACTTAACATCATTTTAGGTTAGGTCTACAAGAACCAAAACAGGTTTGTTGGCAACCAATTTGTTAAATTTAGAATTAGGTTATTATCTTTCACAACTAACAGTTTTTTTTTAGATTAGGTGAAAGCAAACAAAACGCTTACTGTATTGTAAGGTAAACATCTGGTGTTACATACTATATTGTTTCCTTTAGTTGGTAATATCAAAATTTGTTTGAAATGTTGATTATTTAAATATTATTTGTGAAATTACAATGCATGCCACAATTCAAATTATTGAGGATGGTCGTGTCTTTTTCGATCTCTGTCTTACATTAGCTCTGTAGAGGTTATCGCTCAATCCGTCATTTCAGTGCAAATATCAGAGTATACAATAATTTGTTTGCATTGGCTTTGACATGCCGCCGGGGTCGTTGAGTGAAGATAGCAAGGGCAGAGCCCCTAGTATAATTAATTATAAAATATCAACAATAATATAAATTGCTCAAAAAATTCTTTACACATAATTAATAAATAATATAATATTTTTGTTGTGGGTAATAGTAAATTATCCTTCTTCTATCTAAAACATAAGCTATAGTAAATTATTAAGCTTAGTCTTATGGACACACAGGGGAGCAGGCAGGGGTGTCCCTAGTTATATAACTCCATCTGATTTAACAATTCCAAACATGTTTTACACTTCCAAAACTACACCCACAGTTTTAAAATAACATGAAGTAACACACCTTGATAAATGTGAATATATTTTTCCACAACTGCATCTTCTTTTTGAACATTTCTGTGGACTGTTGTTGAGCGATGAATTTTGCCCAAATGCTGGCCGAAAGATCGTCCCATTCGCATCCTGATTTCAGTTGTACTGGCGGTTGTTTGACTTCTATCAGGTGTGCACGTGTGAGAAAGCGATCAGGAAGATGAGAGAACGTTAGTTGTGCGCTGAAAAGTATAATTTCTTATTGTAAAAAAACAAAACTCTGGAAGTAGACTATGTGAATGTATATGGAAATGATTACAGCAGCAGTCATTCGCAATATTTTTATAGTAAAATTAAAGTAAGTAAAGTAATTAAATTAAATAGTCTTCCTTAATTTTTTTTTAGAGCAAAGCCGATTACACTTTAGCAATACTGATAATCTCTCACCCAAAATAACTGATACCCGAGGTCGATACACGAGTCACCAATACTTTTAAAATAAGCAATCATATCACTCATCTATACGAAATTAGGTATCCTGCAAATCATTTCTGCGTCATACAAACTTACAATCTTGTGACTTATGTCCAATGTCAAAAACATTTTTAAAACCTGCCACCCTGCGAACTACATTGCTAACACTGGACATTTTAAAAGTAATTGATACTGCAATGTAAATATTTGTCACCGTTGCTTTAAAACGAACGGATACTTTTAAAACTGACGATAACATGATAAAATACTATTAACCCTTCACATGAGCAAATGAATAAATTTTCGCTTGGGCAGATTTATGGATTTACCACATTTTGAAAATAATATATATATATATTTATATAAAAATAGCCTGAAGTTCTCATATATATCTTGTGGTCAAAACTCAACCAATAGTGTTTGTAAAGTATTGAGATTCAACTTGTTTTTCACATAATTGAAATTTATTTGTACAGTGGGAAAGGGAAAAGAGTAAGCTTGATGGAATTATTGATAAATATTTAGTAAACACACAAAATTCCTTAGTAATAAACAATTTAACTATTAAATGGTAGAATAATTTAACAAGTAAATAAAGATAAGAGATAATTCAATTTGAAAGAAATGGAACAATGCAAGTATTTGTTTGAATAACTTTTGTTTGTTAATATTTGAAGTTCAGAGAAGGCAAATGGAATTACCTCATAGAGCCATGATATGATCAAAGTGCTTTATAATTATTTGAGGCGTTTTGTAAGGAAAAATCATGTGTTTATGAAAAATATAAAGCCAAGACAAGCAAAAATACATTTTTATATTCGTTGCCATAGCAACCAACTGCACAAAAGAAAGAACAGCTGATTTGGATAACCAGCTTAGCACCACAATTATTTCATTTTAGGCCTAGTTTATTTTATTTTACCTGGCTTAAGGGTCTGCTGTAGTGGCGGCCATCTTGGATTTTTATCCCATAAGAGCAATGTTAAATTTCAAACCATTTATTTCGTTTATTTTTTATCATAAAATTGTTTGCAAGGTCTCATTTTAAGCACTTGACATTTTGTAAGTACAAAGTTTTAATTTTTTCCTAACACAATAAAAAATTAATAATGAAAAGGAATTTGCAAGCCGGATACGAAATTTTATAGAGAATATTCAGTTTTTTTTTCAGCACTCAATTACAAAATAAGGATTTATAAAATGGTTTGAAATGAGGCAATGTCACAGCGCTCAGCTGCAAGAAATTGCACTGTTTAGATACGGTTATAGAGAGAAGCGCTTGCATTTCCGGTTGCTTTCTCGTTTACTGGAGCAGACCCTTACACAAATGATTTTTTGTGTACACATCTATGGCCTTTAGAAATATATAAGTTTTATTACTCTCTTTTTAAAATAAATACTTAAAAAAGGTGTTTCAATTTTAAATGTATTGATATAATGATAATTTTATGATAAAATAATAAAAACCACTATAATTTACAATCACTCTAAAACAAGCATTCCACATCTCCAAGAGAAAATAGGGTTTTTATTATGTTTAATATTTCACTTTTAATTATGTTTTTTTATAAAGTAAGGTTTACGATCTTGTCTCTGAAAAATTAAAAATTTGCAATTCCATCTAGGTTGCTAGTATTTTTTAAATTAGCGCTCCAGTTACAAATTCTTTTACAACTAACAATATCATGATTTACACCCTTGTCACTGATATTTCCAAATTAGCAATTCCGCTTTTGTTAGTAATGCTTTTAAAATCTGCACTTTGTCACAGATACTTTTTAAATCAGTGATACCGCGAATCACACCCTTGTTACTGACACTTTTAAAATTAGCAAACTTATGAATCACTTTACTATTACAGTAGACTCTCTTAAATCCGGATCACGAAAATCCGGACCGCAAATCGGGAATATTTTTTAAAATAAAAAATCGGTAAAACCCACGCGATTACTCCACATAGGCTACCATAAATGACATGTATTTTGTACCTTCGGGTGCTTCATGTTTTAACAAAATTGACGTCGTTTATGATTCACTAGGCAGTGGAAGTTTCCACACTGATGTGTTAGTTACGTTAGTTGTACGTTCTTTTTATAGTTTGCTGCAATAAATCTCTAGGATTAAATTTTAATTCCTTATGTTTTATAAATAAATTTCCAACTTGTAGTGTTGTTTTTATGTACTGTGTGTCTTTTTCTTATTTATAGTGTTTGAAACAGTAATTAGATTCTATTTTATTAAAGCCGTTCAATACTGTTGACAAACTTAACTTTTTAATTTCTGTATGTTACTTAATTGAAGCCCAGTACTGTATTATTTACATTACAGTACAATAAGTTGATGTGCCAGAGTGTTAAAGTATCGTTGGGTAATTTTTCGGAATCCATCCATTAGTCCGGATTTTTGATAGTCTACTGTATCATACTTAAAAATTAATAATTTTAAGTGCCTAAACAAGGTATTATTTTAAAAAAGCAAACAAAAATTTGTAGTCAATGTGAGGATCTGTGATTTTTCCAATAAAACTTTTGGCAGTTAATACCATTACAACACCCTAATGATTCTATTGGGGATTTTTAATAAATAATAATAACAGAACTTATGCTTAGAAATTAATTTGTAAAACTATTGGCAGCTATAAACTAATTTCATAAAGACATCAACATAAAAACTTAATCTTACTTGTTTTCATGATGAGGTGGATTTATAAACATGCCAGTAATCCTTCGACCCCGTATTGGAGCTCCGTAGTTTGGCATCATGTGCCTCTCCCCCACATTTTGATACCTGCGTTTATAACCTTGATGAGGACTCTCGCTTCTACGAGGTATATAAGTACTGTGGTTTTGATGATGATTTGGATGATAATTATGCACATTGTGAGGGTAGAAACTGTGACCGCCTCCATTCACTTCATGTAGTCTCCTAACAAAATTCATATAATTTAAAATTGTAGCATTTTTTTTTTAAGAATAATTTTTAATTTTAAAAAAATCAGAGAGCGGGAGAATTTTTCTAGAGACTTTTCAGTCAAGACGGAAAGTAGAAATAAAATTAATAAATATCTGAATAAAACTTTAAATTAAATGATAATAATAGAAGTGAATAAAAAACACATTTTATTCCAAAAATATATACAGGGTGATTCAGAAAGAAATGGAGAAACTTTCAGGTGTTGTATATAAATATAAATAAAGAAAAAAGTTCATATAAACATATGTTCCGAAATGCTTCGTTTTCCAGTTATCCACCATTTTATTTCATTTACAAAATACTTAATACTAGTCTTCTCCAGAAAATAAGTACCGTTTTGGAAAAAAACATACTGACAATTTTTTTTCCAACAAAATTTATTTCTACAAGAAAGAGGATATCTTAAACTATTTTTCTATATAGTTTCCAAAATAGTTTAGACATTTGTTGTAGCGAGGAACCAACTTTTCTATATCCTCTTCATAGATAGATGCCGCCATTGACGAGAGCCATTGCCAAACACCATCATCATGGCTGTCAAAGCGGCGCACTCCGAAATCCCGCTTCAAGTGCAAAAACTAGTGGAAATCAGAAGGTGCCAGATCAGGGCTGTCAAATTGCTCCCAACCAAATTCTTGAATAAGGTTTTGAGTGGCACCAACAGTTCAAATTTTTCAAGCAAAACTCACGCTTTTTCCCCAACACCAAAAATATAAGCAAAATATTAGATTTTTCTGAAATTTAAATGGGTCGAACAATGTAACCGTTATTAACAAACATACTAGCCATTGTAATTAAGTTTAAGTCAGCTTCCTAAAAGCTGAACATGAAAAAAAGAATTAGCAAAACTGGTTGAAAAAAGGACACAGCAACTAAAATATAACTGTTAGTTGTGAAGGATAATTACCTGATTCTAAATTTGCCAAACTTGATGAAAATAAACGTGTTTTGGTTTATTGTAGGCCTAACCTAAAATTATGTTGTCAAAACGTTTTTGATCCAAATTAGCTGTTTTATTTATTGTATGTAGCTATAGATGTTTGAGTTGAATTATAATACAGTAAGCAATTTTCACTTATTTATGTTTGCTTTTAGTTTGTTAATCTAACCTACAAAAGCTGTTGGTTTTGAATAATAATTAACTGATCCTAATTTTGCTATGTTGGTTGCTATGGTAATGAATGTAAACAAACATGTGTTGTTAAGCTTTTGATCCAAACAGGTGTTTTATCCGAATTTTCACTAATTTTGCTCCTTAAAATAAAATTTTTTTTAAATATTTTCTTAGTGTCCATGACCCCATACGAATATACCTTTAAATTTTCATATTTGTATCTTAAGTAGATTTTGCTCCACGTTGATGTTATGTCAGTCAGTCAGGACAAAGCCTCTATATATACTTACTTAACTCCTTTGAAATCTCCGCTGAATGAGGAGCCATCTGAATATTCATCAGAATGGGTTTGTTCTTGTAACAATGGAATAAGTCCTGGTGTCGAACAATGAGAATCTATTCCACTATCGCTAGAAGTGTCGAGAGCTGGCGGTCTTAGACGGCTGTATCTGAAAATAATTAACAGTACTAGTCTAGTAAGGAAATCATTTTTATTTATTTGTTAAATAATATTTTACAAAAGAGCACAGTTATGAAACTGAAAACACTGTAAAAACAGAAGTACTTTAACATTATAATATTCCTGAACACCTTTCTTACAGCACCTAATGTCAACAATATTCTTAAGATACCTAAGGAGCTGATTCCATATCAAGCAAGTGACCGAGAAGGCAGAGAAAGTCGCTCTCTCAGCAGATTAATGGCAAATTTAGGAGGCCATAATGCAAGTAGAAGAAAACTGCTTATGACGGTGACAGTCTGTCCTTCTTTACAGAGCGGAAATCTGAGCGGGCGCTCTCAAGCAGAAAACATTAAGATCAAGAGTGACATGTATCAGGTTGTATCCATAGCCTGTCCTACCCAAAGCGAGTTCTTACAGGACAGTTTCAGAACCTGCGATCTTGGAGACTGCTGGAGTAATCCCTAGTGATCTTTTGGCAGAGGAGAAAAAATGTATCTATGGAAGACAGGCGGAGGTGGATGAAAAACTGGGATCAGCCAAAGCTAGAGAGACTACTAAGATCCGGTGGCAAGATCGCTGGAATACGGACCAAAGAGGAGTTGGATAGCTAGGCTAGTAGTACAGATAGAGCCCTGGATTAAGCGTGGGTTTGGAGAAGTAAATTTTTACCTCTCAATTTCTCACTGGTCATGGATACTTTAGATCATACTTATAAGATGGGAAAATAAGTAGTCCTGAATGCGAGTATGGTGAATCCACCATAAAAAACATCAAACACACCTTTTTCAAATATGAAAGATGGGCTGTAGAGAGACAATTACTTGAGTCAGAGGTAGGATCTATAAACCCTGATAACACCATTGGGATTACGCTGCTGGGCAAGAAACAATGGAATAAAGTGACAATATTTACTGAAAAATTGATCAAAAGAAGTTGGAAGAGGACTTACTAATGGGTAATGGCCCAATAAACGCAGCCTAACATACGAGGTGAAGCCTTAAGATGGTGAAAGGGGCTCCTTGCCGAAGTAATGCGGTTCCGACGTGAGTTTAAGCCTGCAATTAAGAGGTTAGGGTTTAGTAGTGGGTAAAACCGGATGAACCAAGAGAGTCCCACACACTGGGAGACTTATCTCCTAATGGTGCCTAATGCATTTCCCCTCTCTCTCTCTCTATTATATATATATATAAAGAAGCTTATTAAATTATTTTCTGCCCATATAATATCTCGGTTACATTATATCGTGTTCGTAATTTAAAATTAGTTTTATTAATCGTCTCATTAAACTACTAAATGTTTCGTAGTCAATATAAGTTAAAGGAGTGTAGAACCCCCCCCCCCCCCTCACAACCTATACTTTAAATAGTGAAAGTTTGTAATTTCATTTTCATGGTTCACTAAGGTCCGCTGCAAATAAAATGTTTTAAACATAAAAACTCAATAAATTTAACAACAAAACATGCAAGAACCTTGCTGAAAAAACTGCTGGTTTATCGCCTAGTTTGAAAAAGCCTATTCAATAACGGAAAATAGTATAAAGTCAACCAATCTAATAATTTCCTAAGTAGCCTAATTATTAAAACTACATGAGTTTCTGAAATTACTATAGATAGGCCTAGATGTTTGGTTGAAAGAAATCTTGTTGCAAACTATGATAGGTTTAAAATTATATAAGATTATAAAATACAGGTTGTTTCAAAATGAATATCAGGGTTTTAATAATTAGTATTTATTAATGTATTACAAATGTACATGTAGTATTTAAGTACCAATATAGTATTTATTACATTTAACTTTCAATTAAAAATTCATCAAACGAAAGAGCAACTCTAAAAGTTTTGTTGGTACAACTGTGAGCATGCACTGTTTCCAGTCTTTTTTTAGAAGCTAAGATGGCGACTAGTGAACAGAAAGCCTTTTGTGTTTTACTGTTTGCAATGACTGAATATGTAGTTACAGTGCAACATCAATTCCATGCCATGTAAGTTCAAATGTAATACTACAAATGATAATAACATCCATAGATGGAATCATCAGTCTGAAGACACCGCCTGTCTTTGCAAATTGAAGAGTACAGGGCGACCAAGAGTGACTGAAGAACGTGTTAAACGAGTGAGAGTTTTTCATGCATAGTCCGAGTAAATCAGTTCAGAAGGCTAGTTATGAATTAGCAATTCCAGTGATGTTTGTGTGTAGAGTTTGAAAGAGACGCTTACAATTATGTCCTTATCGTTTGCAGTTGTTACAAGACATAGACATATTTTTCATTGCACAAAATACATTCAGAAAGAACAGGTACAAGCTCTGAAGCCTACAGACTACAGTTTACGTGCCAACTTTGCAAACAATAATTTCTGCATGACGATATAGATTTTCTGGATCATGTCGTCTTCAGTGATGAATTGACATTTTACCAAAGTTTACATATGAACACTAATGGGTCATTCCATTTCAAATCACCCAATATAAATAAAATTTGTTGCTTGACATTTTTTATTTTCCTGATTTTTGTATCATGAGTTCCCTATAGGTAGGTAGTTACAAAACACTAATTGAAAAATGTTTATAAGCCACAGTTTTTTTCTGGCAGCCATTTTTAAAATGGCGGTCGGGCAAAATTTAATAAAAACATGGTTTGCGGAAAGTTTAATTACCAAGCTATTTTTGAAGATATCAGAATAATTAAAAAACCAGTGTGTTAAGCATGAAATGAATTTCATTTATACATTATTTTAATTTTTCTATCATTTAAGAGAGTTAGTCAAACTCTATCTCTAAAAACTCGGAAAAAATGTAAGGTAAACTCACCAAATTTCGTCAGGTTAAGGAAGTTCCCAGCTTGTGATCTTGCTAATTAACATATAAACTAAGATTGTATGATAAATCTTTTTCAGAGAAGGTTAATTAGTGATCAATAATCAATTTAATAGCATAAGTAATAATGAGGAACACGTGAAATAATAGTTTTTTAATGAATTAGTCACAACAATGCAATTTCTATGGTTTCTCCTATTTTCGTCACTGCCGATTTTAATTTCGTCAGTTTTAACCTCTAATTTCGTCACCTGCCGAAAATATCATTTTTTTGCAAGAAATAAAATACTATTTACTATTTGTGTATATTTATTACCTCCTGAACCATTACAGTATATATTTTAGACCTAAAATCAAACAGGTTTAATAATACAAAATTATTAAAACCTCACTATTACCGCTATTCTGTCACCTACTGTCATGCACAATGTCTGTCTACACATGTGCGCTTTTGTGTTTCGACTTGCCTTTCAACGTTAAATTGAACTTTCAACTTACCTTCCATCAAAGCATGCCTTATTGTAATTAATATATATAAGGTATGCCTTACCATGCATTTGTTGCGTTGGAGGCATGGCTGCTTGACGACTAAAGTGTTGCCAGGTGCAAAAAAATAAAATCGGAAGTTGGACTCAAAAAAATCGGAAGATTGTAGGAAAAGTCGGAAGAAAATAATATGTAATATAAAATAATGTATAGAATAAATACACTATACTTAAAACTGAGTCTACAAAACAATAGTGTCAATTATGTATAACTATTTAGCCCCTAACAATTTCTACTTCTGCATTATGACTCGGAAACAATATGACTATGACATAAGCAGAGTCTAGGTTTCCGAAGAACATTATTCATGAATTACTTGGCAAGCAAATCGCATAGCAAACAATGCTAAAACAAAAACTAAGTTGTTTGATGGGATAGGTCATTGAGAAAATTGAACACAACTGATTTCTGTAAAGTGCAACTATCAAATTGCTTAACAATTATGTTTTTAAGCATGAGGAAAAAATCGGAAGATTTCTAAAATAATCCGTTTTTCCGACAACTGTCGAAAAATCGGAAGATCTTCCGACAAATCGGAAGACCTGGCAACACTGCTCACTGACGAAACCCAAAGCGCCAGCATGGTATAGCGCCAGTCAACAAGATGAGAGTAACTTAAATGACGAATCAACAAATAAAAACAAACATCTTGGGTATCTAGAGTGAAATTATTATTAAACAAAATATAAACACAAGTTTAACACAAAATACAACGTTAATTTGGGAATACGTAGGTAACATGTAATGAAAAAAATCTTAACAGATCACAACATAAAATAAGTTATAAGTTAAACAAAGTGACTTCATGGGAATTGTTAGTAATGCAATAGAACACCAAAATCTTAACACACGCTTACAAACAATTAACTTAGCTTAACATAACATACAAAATATAAATAAACATAGTGACTTTGGGAATTGCGAGGTAACATAAAATGCAAAATGACAAAAATGCAGTGACT
>JAGFPH010001378.1:153631-208751 GCA_018207615.1 Philaenus spumarius
AATGACAAAAATGCAGTGACTTGGAAAAACTTAATTAACATGACATAAAAAACAAAATCTTAACACAAGCTTACAACTAATACAAAATACAAACAAAGTGACTCTGGGAATACTTAGGATATAATTCATTTTTTGCTCAAACTTAAACATTACTAACTACAAGGTTAAACTTACTTACTAAATGACAAGTATCCCCAACGGTCAAACTCAGGCTCTTTCAAAATTGCCAATATTTCTGAAATGGGGAGTCTTTCGTCAATGTCGTCTTTTGGGGGCCAAGCAAACTTGTTTCCTCTTGGGACCAAATATTTAACTGTCGCAGTCATGTTATCGTCTGTTTCAATAACTTGCCCTATGAAGTTCTTGGCCTTCCCATCTTTTATGTGTGGATCTACATATGACACAACGACCCATGTTCCTGTTTTTATACAGTTTACATCTAATGATGGTTTGTTCTTGATGTTGAAGGAATCCAAATCGAAGGTTTCATGTTGCAGTTGGTTTTCAGGTTCCTCCTCTTCTTCATCTACTTTTTCCAACGTGGGCTTTTTTACCTTTTGTCTTTGTTTCTCCTCTCTTAACAATTTTCTTTCCAGCATCTTCCGCCCCTTTTCAGCCTTTTCTTCTTCTAACTTTGAATGATATTCTTTCCACTTGTCGGAGGTCACAACAGTTGGCACTTTAACACTCCTTTTTCTTTTGTTTGATTTTGGTGTTGGTCCTGGCCAAAATAAAGTAGTCTTAAAGGGGGAGGGAATGTCCTGAGGTGGGGTATTGGAATTTGTAACGATCTGTGGTGTGGAAGAAGTGGAAATTGTCGGTGCATCTGTGAGGTCTTTAGTAGGAGTTTTGAGTGATGTCAAAGATGAGTCAATACTTTGGAGAGGGTTAGGTGCCTTCGTTGGTGTGCTGTTATTGACCAGTGTAGTGCTGTCTGTAGTGGTAGTAGTGTCAATGTCTAAGTTTGTGTATGTTTCATGTATAGGGTTTTCTTGAATGATTTTGTTGTGGTCTGTTGGTAAGGGGCAAGTAGAAGTTGATGGAAAGTCAAACACTGGTAAGTTTAATGCCAGCTCTTCTCCTTCGTCCAGTATGTTGTTTAATTCAAAATCGTCAATGTTCATGAGTTCCAAGCAATCCTCACCTACTGATGCATCTTGAACCTCGGATGCTTGGTCTTGTGGTGGAACCGTTATTAAAACAACACCTGGCGCAGGGTCTGCAGTGTCTGTTTCATTTTGAGGTTTTTTCTTTGATGCCTCAAGTTTCTTGATGTCATATTTTATCCCTTTCCAAATTTCATATAATGCTTCAGTTCTGTAATGAACTGGTTCCCCACTTCTGAAGCGTTGAAGAGTTTCTGACTCCATTCGTTTTTCCAAAAAAAACAAGTGGCACTTAAGATCTTGAATTTCTTCGTCACACACTCTGGATGTTTTTGGTGTGTGACCAATTAGCTTGGACATGTCGCAGTCTGCCGCTTTGAGAGTGGCTAGCCCACAGGTCCTAAACCCATTTTTTATGGTGTCGGGTTTGATGGTGTCACTCACAACTTGTTTAACAAGTGGAGCAAAGTCTTCATTTTTAAGTTTTTCTCCATGGTGCTGGAATCGCCATTTAGCTACACCCTTCCTCCAGCTACTTTTCAATGGATGAAATACTGCTACGTCCAGTGGCTGGAGGATGTGTGTAGCATTAGGGAAAAGTGCAACTAGCTCAATTTTTTTGTTGCTACAAAATTCACTTACGTGAAGCGTCACATGTGACCTGTGTCCATCCATGAACAAAACCACAGGCCGCACAACGTTGTTCTTCGTCAAATATGGCTCAAATACGTTCGCAATATACTCATAAAAGAGCTCCCCAGTCATCCATCCGGACTCCGACTTCCCTATGCCCCAGCCTTCTGGAAAACTAGCGGTGATGTTAGCTGGCAGTCTTTCATATTTGTACACCACTAGGCTTGGGACTAGGGTGCCATCAGCACAACAAGTGAAGAGAACTGTATGGTTCTCTTTTTCGTTGTTTCCTGCAACGTTGTAAACTGTCTTATCTCCACGTCCAGCCAACACTTTCCCCTTTTTGGGGCATAAGAAAAATGCAGTTTCGTCGCAGTTGAAAATGCGCGATGGTGATTGAAGAACTTCCGTAAGACCATTGGTTTCAAAATATGATCGAACCTCCTCAAACCACTTCTCGAGTTGGGCCTTTGTAATGCTGCTCCGAGCTGCTGTTAGATTTTGTCCCTCTCGGACTGCTATTTGTGGATGGCGTTTCAAAAATAGCTCATGCCATCGTTTACCCGGCATGGACTCGCTGAAAGGGTTTTCCCTTCCCAGTTTTTGAACCAAATGGCCAACACTGTCCGTGAGCTGCTCGCTGGTCACTGGAAACCCAGCGGTGCGGCACGTCAAGACCCAGTTCACCAAGATCTTCTCTTCATCCTTAGTAAGAACTGGTTTCCGTCCCATTTTACAATTGACTGGGACTCTGCCTGATAATTTGTCCCTGAGAGTGTTCCTAGGGACACCAAAACGTCTGGCAGCGGCAGCTTGAGACTCGCCGTTTTGCACAGCCAAAATGGCTTCATGCATATCCTCATCGCTGTACTGCTTGTGTTTAGCTGGGCGTCCGTTTGCAGCCATTCTAAAAATAAAGAAAACAATAATTGCAACTTCATTGTATGTCTATAAAGAAAAATCAATAACTAATCAATAATTTTGTGTTTTATTTCATTACTTGGGAACATAAAAATCTACTAGTTGCATTTTGGGTCATATAGATTTTACCTCGTACAATTATCATTAATAATAAATATTGTACAATAAAATGGAAAATTCCTTGTAATTACATACTTTAATATTATTTGAAACAAATGATTTAAGTAAAGATTAACTTTGATTTTTAACTGCTGATGACTTTAGATACTGCTTCATTCGTCTGTGTTTCTAATTTCGTCAGGTACTGACGACATTAGGAGAAATGCAAGATTCTGTATCTCAATTTCGTCATCAGCTAAAATTAAAGAATCGGTAAACCTTATTGTTTTAGAACGTTATAAAATGAATATTTATATCAATAACAACAATAATAATGCATTTCCAAGAACTTTTAGGATTCATAAATGAAATCACAGCCTAAAGAAAAGTCGTCACTTGTAGTGATATATGTTAAGAAACTTACCTATTTCGGCAGGTTGTATGTAGTCTCTCCAAAGTAAACAACACAACTGCCAAAACTTGGCGGGAAGCAGACGACGCAATTGATGCTTTCCATAGAGTAAGAAATGCCGATCACAATTATGTCAAAGTGATTTAAAGTAAAATACAGCTGAGCTTATTATTTAGTGTTTTGTTGAGATCTGACGAAATTCGGGTGGGTGACGAAATTTGGTGAGTTTACCTTATCAATCGTTACTTTTTAAGACCATAAAGTTGTATGCAGGAAAAGAGACTCACTAATAATTTTTTATTTCTGTGTTGAGTACTTATATAACTACCTTAATGAGGTGATGTTGAAATGTGTACAAAGTCGTGGTATTGTGATCAAGGTGGTCACTAATTACACAAATAGATTTTCAACATACTTTGTCTTCTTTTTTAAAAGACGCATTCCGTATTCTGTATGCAAGTGTAGTGCAACAAATGTATCGGTAAGTTAAGTTTAAAAATTGTAACTTTTTTATTGTTATAACTGCCCATTGTTATTTAAAAGTAGAAATATTTTATCACTTATTGTATGTAATGATTTAAACATCATTCCATCAATGTCAATTGTAATAATTTCAAGCCATTGTTTGCGAACTTGGCACTGCACGAGCATGTAGAAGGGTAGCGTTTTTACAGAAATTCAGTGCTCTATTACTCTAAATGTAGTTGAGTCTCAGTGATAATTGTTTTGTGAGGTATTCCTATTTGTATAAAGAACATTCTGTAAAATTTTCACTTGTTTTCATTCAGTCCATTTTTAGATATTGACCTGAGAAAATTGACGTTTAAAGGCTTTCGGCCATTTTTGGAAAGCTCTAGAAAAAAAGGAGTGCATTCTCAGGACTACAACTTATACTGCAGGTAGTTATATAAGCACTCAACACAGAATTAAAAAAATATTAGTGAGTCTCTTTTCCTTCATAAAATTTTATGGTCTTAAAAAGTAACGACTGATACATTTTTTCCGAGTTTTTAGAGGTAGAGTTTGACTAACTCTCTTAAATGATAGAAAAATTAAAATAATGTATAAATGAAGTTCATTTCATGCTTAACACACTGGTTTTTGAATTATGCTGATATCTTTAAAAATACCTTGGTAATTAAACTTTCCGCAAACCACGTTTTTATTAAATTTTGCCCGATCGCCATTTTAAACATGGCTGCCAGAAAAAAACCGTGGCTATTAAAAAATTTTCAATTAGTGTTTTGTAACTACCTACCTATAGGGAACTCATAATAAAAAAATCAGGAAAATAAAAAATGTTGAGCAACATTGCCTGGGTGATTTGAAATGGATTGACCCTCATAATGGATACCACTGGGGGGGGGGGGGGGGGGGGGGGTGTCAGCAAAAGTTTATGGGCCTTTCGTTTTATGCTGAAGCAACTGTAACTGATGTTTCTTACTGCTATGGCTCTTTCCTCAAGTGGAAGAAACTGAATCGCAGAACTTTATTTTACCTGATCTGATGCCATGCGATTTTTACCTTTGGGGTTCATGTGCCTTCGCTACTAGTTGACCTATCCGACTTAAGAAACAGGATTGAAGCATTTGTTGCAACAATCACTACAGACACACTGAACAAGGTTTAGGACGAAACCGGCTATCGACTCGAAGTGTGCCGTGCGATGAAGGTGCTCACATTGAACACTTGTACGGAAAACTATTCGAGTTGCTCTTTTATTTGATGTGTTATTTATAATTGTAATAAATACTACAAAGCCTTATACTCCCGATATTCATTCTGAAACGCCCGGCATATTTAACTAGACCTCATTTGTAGTGTTATTTAAATTTAGAAAATCTGTATTTTATAAAAACAATTTAAAAAAAAAATTATAAATACAAACCTAGGTACATTTAAAGAACTATTCCAAGCTTTTATACACCTTGGAATACAGTTTTATAAACAAATTTTAATTTCTTAACCAAAGATTTTCCTAGAGAAAAGAAAATGCAAAGGCCTAAGCAAATTGTTTTCAGAAACTGGATTCAAACTAGTGAAATTCAAACTATGTATTTCTATGAACAACAGGTAGTTTAGATTATTTTATTATTTCAGATTTTTTTTAAACTTTCTGTTTATACTACTTGAATGCATTAATAGTTCTCATAACATCACCACAAAAACAATTAAGAGAAGATGGTATTTGTGTTAAAGGGTACCATATAAATAATATAGCTTTATATATACTCAAAATGTTGATTGTAACAATATTGTTTCATATTTTTGTTTTGGAAAATTCATATTGTGTTTATTAAAAACTGCCCATGGCTTTGACAACTCCAGAATGACTTCAGAATAACTAAAGCAATTAAGAATAAAAAAGTACCAATTAAATGAACTACTTGCCTCATATCTTTGTTTTTATTCACATTGTGGTTATAATGGTTTCGTTTCACATATCCTCTGTTGTTAGGGCTTTTTTGGTAGCTTGACATTTGAAGAGGCGGCAACGCCGGAGAAAAACAACTTTGGGCTGCGCTATTTCCTCTATTGGGCACAGCATAACTACTCGCAACTCTATTACGAATCGGCGGCATATCGGTTCCCACCAATTGTAAAATATTTAACGAGCAGTCTTGGTTAATCTCTTGGTTAGTTTCGATCGGTTGATATTGTAGTCGGTGTTCGTTACTTAGCTGTACAAGCATTGGATGCTGTAACATGGCATTATACATCGCCACTTTTAAGTCACTAATGTTACAACATTTAACAAACAAATTAAGATTGTCTGTCTGATCGGATTTTGTATTTAATTGCTTACGAATTTCTTAATACTATCAGTCTTATTAGACAGTGTTTAATTCGCTTAAGGTTATATAAAAATATTTATTTATCAACTTGTATAATTATAAGCTTAACTAAATGAATAAATATAAGACATGCGGCTTAAATGTCTCGAAAAACTTAATGTGCTTCAAGAGAATAAACTGTTTATAAAGTGTATAAGTTATTTCTTAATTCTATTTTTTAATTCTAGTTGTTAAGTCTTCATTGTTTTACCGGTATCTAATATCACAGTTATAGAAATAATGTCAGTAGATTTATGTGGCTACCACATTGATATTGATATTTGAATTTATGAACACCCCTTAACCTGAAACAAACAAAGCCAACAATATAAAATTAAATTTTAAAGGTTTTGTTTTTTTTTACAATTTATTCCATTATATTTTGTTGAATTATAGGCCTAGGCCTATTTGTTGTTTATATTGATTTAATACGTTTAATATTCTAATTCAACAATATGATTAAGTTATATTCTGGAGAATTTTCTCGCTCATAGGCTGGCTTTTCTGCCACAATACATGGCAAAGAGGTATGTTGCAAATTTTACCCTATTTGCTGATATAGCCAGAAACATACCGTGACTGTAAGTTATTTTTTAGGTTCAGGTTCTCATTTATAGAATAAGTAGTGATGTACAAAATAAATCACAAAAATTACCTATTTATCATTTCCAGACCATAAGTTTTGATCTCAAATCAAAATAAAGGAAATAATAGAATAAATTACACACCATCTAACTAACAGTTGGTTCTAACATAAAAAATAACTCAAACTGTACTATAAGTTAACTTACAGGTCCTGGTCACAGTATGTTTGTAAACATATATTGGTTGGTACCTCAAATCAACTTTTCTAAAAAAAGTTTACACCTGCTATTATTTGATAGGTTGGTGAATACTGTAATTGGCAAAAGTTTATGACCCCTCGCCATATCGCGTCAAAAGTGCCGACGTATACGCAAAACAATGCTCTAGGCCTATAGGTAATTTTAATGTTCAATTCTATTTCTAAACATCTTAACCAAATAAAAACGGAAAATATAATTTACAAATTTAATGTAGGCCTAGGTAACTAAAATACTTTAAACTTAAACTCAATTCACAACTTATTTAACGCAGGAAATATTAGACATGACTTCAGACTGTGTATGCGAACGTAAATAAATACGCTGCCGCTACTCTTACAAGGAATACCGACTCCGCTATTCCTACAACTTAACATCACACAAAATACTGTGCATCCCTAATAGCTATATAACAAAACAGAAACACACAATTTTTACTTTATAAAATTCTATAATAATAGGCCTACTTAAATACTTAAGGTTTACCGTACATTACATCAATCTGATGAATGTGTATAACAAGGACACACATTATTCCTTATATCCCAGATGTAGGCCTATTTTGAATCGATGAAAATAAAAAAAAAAACATGAAGTTCTAACTTACAGTCTCTAGTCGCAGTATGTTTCCACTTTAAATCATTTGCAATCATATCAGCTGATGGTCGTAAAGTAAATTTACATCCTGTAATTATAATCCTGGTAAAGCGAAAAGACGTTTTAAGAGACGCATTTAAATGATGAAAAATGGTATAAAGCCAAATTTGCCAAGTTTTATTGTTTTTGTATAAATAAATAAGGAAATCAAAGCCTAGCTTATATAGGCTAGACTTGAGACATGAGGTTATGATGACAGTAAAATTGTTTTATTATATATTCAGTCAACAACCTTCAAATCGTGTCGGAATATTGTTACACGTAAAATGTAATGTTTATTAAATTGTATTGTTCAGTAAATTATTACAAGAATATGAACGTTTAGGGATTTTTAACTTACAGTAGTAGGCCTAGGCCTACAAGAAAATAGAATTAACAATACAATTGTGACTGCGGAAAGTAATGAATATTATAACAAGATATAATACAAAATACAAATTACCTGACCACATAAATTAATATCTACTTACAAGTTACTCAGGTTTTCTTTTACTTAATTTACCTGATATCGGAAATATTATCGCCGCCATTGGACTAACCCAAACAGGCAGATAACGAAAAATTATTCAGTATCAACAGCTGTCAGCATGATCAAGATATCATCATAATCCAATGAACATGCAACAGATAATAATTAATTATAAACCCCATAGATTCAACTATTAAGAATGTACTTGACGTGACTTTAAAACCACTGTCATATTAATCTGTGACAGTGTGTATTTTGTTTGTTCCGATATTTTAATCTTTGGTTATGTTCAGTGTTTAATTATTTCTCTGTCTCAACTTGTATATTATGTTGAACCAGAAAATAAATATTATCTTATAAAAAAAATCTGTCTCAACTAATCAGTCAAATTCAAATCGCATTGACCACAGAACAACAAATACTGTCGGCATTGATGCAGTTTTGAAATGGATACAATGACAGCTTTCAAAATTTGTATTTTGGCGATGATAACCACCCAGGTTTTTCGCCTTATAAAAAAATATTTACTGTAAATGTTATCCTGATATTAAATAATAAACGGTATCAGTTAACTGACACAAACTTTCTCCCAACTTACCGTAGTCAAAATAATATTGTTTTTAATCATTTTATTTACTACTTTTTAGAACAAAACAAAAAAAAATAATATTCTACCTACGTCAATCGTATAAAAAAATTATTGTCCCAGGCGG
Organism: Philaenus spumarius; assembly: GCA_018207615.1. Classification (NCBI taxonomy): domain Eukaryota; kingdom Metazoa; phylum Arthropoda; class Insecta; order Hemiptera; family Aphrophoridae; genus Philaenus; species Philaenus spumarius. Next base: position 162,318 of record JAGFPH010001378.1, read on the forward strand.
GATTCGATCACGCGACCTTTGAATTACTGGCCGTGCTAACTACCGTGGTGCTACCCCGTGCGGCCGCTGCCGCGATGCTAGATTGACAACACAAACACAAACTTGTTTATTTTTAAACATTTCCCCATAATTATAAAACGCCGAAGTTTTGATAAAAGCGGGTGGTGTCATTTTGTTTGGCATCTTAAGCACTATGAATACTGAAAATTTGATCAAAATCGTTAGAGCCGTTTTTGAGAAATTTGCATTTTTGTCGTTTTTATGGGTTTTTAGAGGTAAATTACCCTTGAAAATTAAAAATTCCAAAAAATGAAAAAAAAAAAACTCCTGGAGATATTAGGGTTTAGTACCTACATACCAAATTTCATGAAAATCGGACCAATAGGTCCTCTCTGGTCGTGTATATATACAGACTGACAGACAGACACCACTCTAAAAACACTTTTTTTGGTTCAGGGAGCACCAAAACAAAAAATTCCACTAAAAATATTTTTGGGTTCAGGGAGTACCAACACAGATAATTGCACTAAACAATTTTTTGGGGTTCTGGGAGCACCAAAACAGATAATTCAACTGAAAATTCAAATTCAAACATTTTTACGAAAACAATACTTTCTCCATATACTACGTATAGGGTGGAGAAAGTAAAAAGTGGTGTTATTATTATTAAAAATACATCTAATGTAGGCTTGGGGAAGGAATTAAAGTACTTGTTGTTTTAGTATTGAATATATTTCAATCAAAATACCTTTTAAGCTGTAATACATTATTAGTCAAATCTCTCAGTAGTCAAGTTTGTATACACTTTGAAAATGTGTTCCATTCATTGTTTACATAGATTGCTTAAAATCAGCTGTCTTTGGTAGGCCAGATGCAATAATTAGTTCTATAGTACGTTCAGCGAGTGTTTGCAGTAAATCGCTACCTATGACGGATGACAGGAAAAGACATGGACAATTAAAACCTCTTAATAAATGTTTATTAAGTCTTGTGTATAAATTTAAAATTTTACTAAATTAAAAAACGCATTCAAAGTCTAAATTTAAAGCTTCAAAATGGCCACAGAACACAGCGATTTACTGCAAACTCTCCTGAATGTACTATAAGTACCTAACCTCTTTCTAAAATTTGTTTTATCATCCTTGTTGCTTTGGTTTTATTTTTAGCCGAATTTTTGAAGAAAATAAGAGCTATTACACTCGACCCAAATTGAAAACGGTTGGTCGGAGGAGGGTAAAACTTCGTTTCTATCCGTTTTAGACCATTTGGAGACAATACCCAAAATTCATTAAGTTATATATTATATATAGCCTATATGTTTTATTCCCGGATTGATAAGTGGTAAATATGCTTCAAAATTGCAGATTTTTTGGTGAAATGGTCCTAGTACGATTCATCAGATACATTTTTTTGTTTTTCGATCCGATTCAAAATGGCGGAGATAGTCTGTTTAATCGTTTTTTGGTAGGGATTTGAAGAGTGAAGAGTATTATTATAAGCATATTGGGTTTTCCTACCTTGATAAGTGGTAGTAAGTAATATGATAAAAAATTGCTGAACTTTTAGTGAAAGGTCCTTGCAGGATTTCCCAGATACTAATATTTTTTATTTTTCGATTTGACACAAAATGGCGGCCTATTTGATTCAAACCAAAATGGCTAAGCTAGAGCGAGGATAATTAATTGCATTATTTATTTCACTCATAAGCCCGTGTACAATTTGTGAGTTATTTCATTCGAAAGGTAATTAAATTGACTACAATCCTGTGCTAAGGTATTTCAGGTACAGTCCCCAGAACAAGGAACAAAACTGATAGAAAATTCTTGTTAAATGATTTTTTCATTATCCATGTAAGGTTGTTGCGCAATTTCTCCAACTCATAAGCCCGAGTACACTTTGTCAGCTATATTATTCGAAAGATAATTACATTTACTACAATCCCGTGCAAAGTATTTTAGGTACAGTCCCCGGAACAAGGAAGACAATCGATAGGAAAGTTCCCGATAAATGATTTTTTCATTATCCATGTAAGGTTTTTACGCAATTTCTCCCACTCATATGCTCGAGTACACTTTTGTGAGCTACATCATTTGAAAGGCAATTAAATTTACTATAATCCTGTGCAAATGAATGTACTTTAGGTACCGTATAGTTCCCGGAACAAGGAACAAAATCCATGAAAACTCCCAGTATTTAATACTAGGTTATTCCAGGATAAGAAAATTCGGCTATAGAGTAATGTTGTATTGCTGCTTACGCTTTTTTTCTTCATATTATATACCTATTTAGAGTGTTGTCAGGCATATAGGTTTCTATTTATCATTGACTTTGCTGAAAAATGTCCAGAGGTTTAGAAAATAATGATTAATCTTAGTCTTAGTTAAACACTATTAGCGTTTTATGTAACCCATTCAAGTTAGTCTATAGTATTTATTTGTAAGTAATGTTTTACACATTAACATAATTTGAATTAACTGTTCCCACCCCCTTAAAATTGGTCAAAAATACACTATTTTGAATCCTACATTTGTCTTTCAATATACATTTTACTAACCCTCAAAATCTTAACCAATAATAAAGCAAAGAATTTTGGTTTTGTTTCAAATCTTCTTTCACATCATTCAATAAGTCTTGCACTACCGGTGCTATCCAACACTACAGTTTTGTTCAATTTCATTCCAAATTGATACATATTTTTGTTTTACTACCAAACATGTTTTTATTTGGAAAAATACTGCTCTATTGAAGGAGCTTAATTGTTAAGAAATAAAGGTTTTCCTTTTCTTTTAAATGCGAAAATCCGAGGTGGTTATTATCGCCTAGAAATAAAGGTGTTTGAGCTGTGTAGTCTCTTGTTGCAAATTACATATGCTAATTAATCTACCTTTAAATTTTAACTTCTTTCTATAATGATTTGTTTCATTGTAACTTTATTTTTCTCAACAAAAGTTCATTTGGTAAGTGTCAGAAGTGAAACTTGCCCTAATGACATAAGAGAACAATTGATTCACAAGTGGAGTAGCCAGGCAACTAACTGCACACATAGACCAGTAAAACTAGAAAAAGTTAGCTATTATTTCTACAAAATATAATCACATGGGTTTCACTTTAACTGTTAGTTTTATAGAATAGCTTTTTTCTTTAGAATCTCTTCTTTTAGTTCTTTTTTTTACATAATTGATAGTTCTTTTTATGATTGCAAGTAATTTATTTTCCCTGAATTTCATAGTGATAGCATGGCTTCCAGTCCACCAGTTTTCAAAAATCAGAAAAGAGTTGTTAAATATAACTTTAAATTCTTAGCTTGCACTTGAGTTATGATCACAACCAGTATTTGTAGGTTATTGTTTCCAGTATTATACAGTGTATGTCTTCTAAGTTAGTATTTTAGTACATTTTGCCAAATACCAATACTACATGCCAATATTTTGATTTTATTGTTTGTCAGTTTATTAATAATCACTTGTTTTATACATAAGTTAGTCTTCTTGTTTCTATAGTTAAGAGTTTAAATTGAATATTATGTAACTATACAAAAACTATGTATAAAACACACATCTATAGCTACAAACTTAAATAAAAATGCTCCCTCTTTTGCCTATGAGTTAATGTGCATAACCAACAAACTGTAATAAAGTGTCTTTGCACAAATACTTACACCGCACTTAAAATTAATAAAGATCTAAAGGCAACAATCAAAGCAATAACATTCATGAATAGAATTCATATATATATATATATTATTGGTTAAGCTTTTAAGAAGTTTTATAGTAAATAAATATTGTAAATTGTAAAATGAGTTAACAGCAATAGCGTCCATATGATATTTTATAGGGGAGGGAGAGGGGGGTTAAAGGAGTACCCTCCCCTTCTTCGGCAAAAAGGTGTTCAGGGAAATTTTTGACCTCCCCCAGAAAGTATATGTAAAATCAAACAGTACATAACATTTAAAACATATTTTAATGCTAATCTCTCGAAAGAAAAATTCCTGACTATAATAATATACATATTTTCCTTACCCTGGGAGCTAGGGGAGGGAGGGGGGAGCTCATGATTAACAGAGCTAAGTTTTGTAGACTTGGGAATGTTGTAGCCTGTTAGACATATCACTCAATCACTCTAGAACAGTGCACCATATAGGCATATAGTTGAGTATTTGAATTTGTATTAGTGTTATGATGTACCTGAAAGTCATTGACTGTGAGGAGGATTTTATTTTGAGATCATTCCAATTTGGTAGGTACTCGCTGTGTTACAGTATTTTTTCTTTCTCTTCTCTTTCAACTATACATTCTTCAGGTGTTCTGTTCTTTCCTTTGTCAGATTCTTTACTTTTAAGGTCTTTTCCTTTACCAGTCTGCCTTCTGTTTGTCTTCTAACACAACTTTTAAGCCTTTTGGTTCAAATATACTCAGACTACCTGTATTTAATTGCCCTTGCCTTTTTGTAGATCATTATATTTTTTTGCAAGTTTTTTCATATGACTATGGAAGGTAAATTTTTCCGTTTAATGAGGATTGCACCAAATTTACACAGTCTCGATCTCTATTACCCCCTCAGTTTAGAAAACTCTATGACTCCATCGTCATGCCGCACAAAACTGTCTTTCATTTAATAGAGGATGTCACAAAGAAATATAAACACATTTAGAACACAACACAATAACACTAGTATATACGATCATAATTATTTTGGCCAAAATGCAAATATGCCCCATTATGCTCTATAATATTGGACAAGAACTACAAGTACTGCACCAGTGATTGCAGTATTGGGGAGACATCTTGTTTTAGTAAATAGTTGGTCCGGGTGATATGTTGATCAGGTAAGGAGCAGATCTGTAATTTGGCTATAAAACGGTAAAAAAAATACTGTGTAGTTTGTTCTGCAAAACCTTTTGTAAGTAATTCTTCTGCTAAAAATAAATTAAATTTAGTCTATTGTATTGCCAAGGAAACTGTGGCACCTTTGTTATATTTGCACATAAGTGTCTTGGTTTACTTTTTATTTAATACCCTGCTTGTATTAATTATTGAGGTACGGTTAACCATTCATCATTCCATTGAAGAGTTTACTTGCTTCTTGTGTGTGTATCTGGTATCAGATGATACCAACCACACGGTGTCTCACATAAACAAGGGGAGAAGGGCTCCAAAAGGTATTATCCGTCAGTACTGTCGAGGGAGCATTTTTCTTTAAGTTTGACCAAGGCACTGCCGAAGAATGTGTTGGAAAATTTCTTCTTGTTTTTGGCAAACCAAACAGGTGGGGGAATCAGCAATTCCAAAATGGAAGAGGAATGCATGTGTGACAATATTCTCAGTTCTTGCTCTGGATGTTAAAGTGGACATTTCCAAGTTGATAGGAGTTTTTTGTATTGAGTGCAAATTGTGACCCTTTTCCTCGTTGTTCCATTTAGTTTTAAGAGTTTTATTTTACAAGAGTTTTTACAAAGAGCAATTATAGTACTAAGCGATAGATTTTTTAATGGAATCAGGTCCAGATCAGCATCTATCCCAGCTATTTTATCGGCTTCTTTGTTACCTTGTAGACCACAATGTCCAGTATCCCGTTGGAACCAAATGTTTCTATTTTTTAGTTTTCCGAGCATAGAGTGAATATCGATTACTCTACGATATCGGTTTGATGGTTTGTACTGCTACAACAGCTACAATGCACTCATAGAGTCGCTCAGAATACAAACATCCTGCTTTACAAACCATCGAGGCATTATTCTTTTTGCTTTATTCCTTGTGAAATATTTGTCAATACTTTTTATTATTAAACACTAGGTACCCACGGGACACATACAACCTGTGGTGTGTTACAGACATGCTCAACATTATCCCCATATGAATATAAAAGACACTCATATGTTTAAATTTTGTATAGCATATTACATAGTGATGGTTATCTACTTTCACTGTATTTTTAAAAAATTGTTAATTATTTCTTGAGTAAACATTATCAGCCCCAGTAACAGGAACTGTACAGTCAAAGAGCCCTCCAAGGGCTTCCCCAGTTCAGTTTTGAATTTTTCTAATCGGGCAAAATAGGCATTTGATGTGTCAGTACACATATATATGCTTTTAAGTAACTTAGGTTAACAATAACCTAAGCAAGGCCTGTTATATTTTAAGTAACTTGATGTACCGGTAGCGTATTTCAAATCTATATCTTTGAACCTTCATGCTAAACACCCAGCTTGCCATATTCTAAACCAACTTTAGAAGCTAATGTCATTACATTAATTTGTGTACCTACGATCTACCATTACGGTATTTATGTTCCAGAGCCATCATGTTCCTAAATAAGGCCTAATACTGCTCCTATCCTGAAAAATTAACTGAAAACAATGTTAAAAGAGTTGAAAGTATCTAAAATACTCTTCATCTTTGACCCTAAATCATTATTTTACATTCCATAGAGCAAAGTGCGTCTTTTAATTCAAAGACTAGTTGGACCTTCATTTCTTTAATCTTCATTTCGTTTTTATGCAATGGAAGTGTCCTGAATTTTATTATTAGCAAATGTTTAGTCAGTTTAATATGAGTTTTAAAGTTAGAAGTACACTTTTAAAAGTGAAGAGTTGATTTTTAAAGTGATTAGTGAGGTTTAAAACTGAAAAGTGTCTATGATGAAAAACCTATGACAGAATTCACCCTCATAGCTTCAAGCAGGCCTATACCAGAACAAAAGAACTAAGCTAAAGGTAGTTATTAGAAATACAGTGAATAAATACAATTTTATTTTACTACTAGCGAAAAAGCCTCCCGCGGTCGGCTGAAAAATGTCCTAGGGCAAAATGAATCTCCAAAAATAGGTATCAATCGTATTATAATTTTTAAAATAATAATTCCATTATTTTCTTTCATTTAAAAGAAGTCGCACTAAATTCAGCAAGGTAGGTCTCCAGAAATAGGTATCAATAGGGTTACCAAACATTTAAGGGTGTACTGAATTATTATATAAGTAAGATTAGCACATTAAAGTTTAACAAAAAAAGTGGAAACCTTATACTCAGAAGACGTTTTTCTTTTATATGGTGGGTTATGTTGTTTGGCCCATAAATACATAATACTGTGTCTTCCACTTTACCCCTATGGCACAAAAACTATAACCCTTTTAAAATATGGTTAGGCCTATCATCTTTTTAAGTGTGGCATGATCCAGTGCCTGCTGGTTAATTAGTAGCTGAGTATTTTCGATACATAGTGCATTGCATATGCCACCCCAACTGTGACTTCATAATTGTATTAAAGTAGGAGAGGGGATTATGGGGTTTAAACCAACCGGGTGTCTGGGGAAATTTTAAATACCAAACGTAAATACGTTTTAATTGCACTTTGACCTTCTCACTATACTATAGTATAGAGAAAGTATAGTGATCGCAAAAAAAATCGATGTTGAGATTTTTGTGGAAATATCCGTTTTGGGACCCTTTGAGTCCAAAAAAGTGTTTTTTACAAAATGTCTGTCAGTATGTCTGTATATATACAAAGCTAGAGCGAAAACTATTTGATCGATTTCAAACAAATTTGCACCAGACATGTCAATAAGGCCTGTATAGATGCACGAAAAACGGTTTTGAAAAACAACCCCCTTTTTGGCAAAAACCCCCCAAAAAATCCGTTATTATTTTTTAAATAAAAAAACGGCTCTAACGTTTTTGATAAAATTTGGCTTATTTGTAGCCTTTAATGTGCAAAAAACCGTATCTTTCTAAAAATTCTCGTTTAGCTAATAATAATAATAATGGATTTTTGGGTTTTTTTGGCCATAAAGGGGGTTGTTTTTCAAAACGTTTTTTCGTGCATCTATACAGCCCTAATTGACGTGTTTGGTGCAAATTTGTTTCATAATCGATCGAATAGTTTTCTCTTTAGATAATAATAATAATATTTATTAGTTAATCTCCTACTTTAATAAATCACCTCTCCTACCCCACCTACAATTATGAAGTCACAGTGAATCTGTTTAATAATTTAAATATGTTTGTGAGAAAGTATGTGCCAGTCCCTGATACCGTTTATTAGGCTTTTTTACTATAATTTGTCTGTTTTGAAACGTCATTGAAAAGAGAGCAATGGGAAAGAATCAGGTTAGAGGAGGTTATAGCCTACATAGATTGGACATGTAAATTAGTTATAAAGTAAATGAAAAATTGAGTTGTCTTAAATATTAGGGCTATCTTCGGGTGTAATTGCAGTGACTCCTATGGTGAGACCTAAGGTCGGGAGTAGTAAATTAGCACTGATCATAGTCCCCAGAACATGTTTGGGGTGTCATTACAAATTGAATATATATATATCTATGTACCCTATGTGTCTGAGCAAGAAAGGGATTTTTCAGTTCTAATTTAGTTATTTTCAAGATTAGGGTCCTGGTAAAATTTGTATCGTTTCATAATTTTCTATATTTGATTAGTCAGAATTTTCAGGAAAGTAAAAATGTTTCAGGCCAGGATTCCTTCTTATAAGTTTTACTTTATAACATGTATAAACAATACTAAATACAAGGCATACATATTGCACTAATTCAGGGCTGGATTTACCACTATTCCCGGGACTAGGGGCGCACAACGCCAGGGGGTCGCAATTAAAAAAACAAAACATTTGTTTAAATAACAAAGTAAATGTACATGATGATATAAGAAAAGTCTTCATTTAATTTTATTTTATATAATTTACTAGGGGAACTTCTGCACGCCAACCCCGTTGGAACCTTCTATACACATGTTATGTTTTCTTTATAATAAAGGTGTTGGATTAATAATAACCCCATAGCTAAGATGGTAAATAATGTTAAATGTTCAAATAAAATTATTTCGTATATTTTTTATTTTTATTTATTTATTCCATAAATAAAATTACAAACAATTTGCAAATTATTGTCTATGAATTTAGTGCCCACATAGGCACGAGGCCTTTGCGTGGGCACACAACTTTACAATAATAATTATTGAAAAAAAAGAACAGAAAAAAAAGAAGAAAAATATAATTTTAAAATGTACAAGAAATATTAAATAGGTCATACCCAGAACAACAACATCACTCCTGTGCCTACACCAAAAATTCCCCCAAAAAGAATCAGAATAGAACTCGAGATAAGAAATGAAAAGATAAAAAGAGCGACATATAGGCTGAACATAACTTTATACATACTCCGAAAAATGACGGACTCACAATAATCCCTCCCCACCTCCCCTAATAATAAAGAAACTTGCTTTTTATAGGCCTTAACTTTTTAATTTTGAAAAAGTCTCAGGTTTTTGGAATATTACGGAAAATCATCTGTGAAACCTAATTTGAGTTAGTAGTGGATTCAGATCTAATTTTACAGATATTTTATAATAACAACAGTAAGATATAAAAAAGGTTAAAACAATCAGCAAGGCTCAGGTCTATACTTTAATAGAAAAACCTAACCTAAAAGTTAGAAATACAAATAATTGTTTCAAAGTTTGAAACAAACTAACAAAGTTAATTATCAAAGTTTGTGTTAATGGAAACATTTGAGCAAACAGCTGTTTTATCTGTTATTTCATTCAATTGGTTGCTGTGGTAATGAATGTAAATACATTCAAGAAATATGCGTTGGTTCATCAGTCTAGGCCTAAACTAAGATTTTTTCCTACGCAATTTACAAATATTTAAATAAAAAAATGTTTTTATCAAAATGAATTATAGTCTCGGTGATAGTGAAGTTTTTTTATTAGTAAAACTATTTTTTCAATCGGTTCAGTTGTTCCCTCTACATACAAACAAACAAATTTTACCTCTTTATAATATCACTACAGAATGGTGTAAGCAGGGGCGGATCCAGGGGGCGACCGCCCTAGTCCATGTGGTCAGAGGGGCCCCGAGCCAAAGAAAAAATTAATAAAAGACTTATACAATACAGACGAATTTATAGTTTATATTGAAGATTACCCTAGGCCCTAGAGGAATCGTGCCATATACAATTATTTAATAATATAACTATAAAATACAGACGAATTTATTTTGCATGGTGTAGCCCACGGTAACTAGAACTAATACGGTAGGGCTCACGCGCATTTGGCTGTGAGGCATTGACGTCATCTGCACCAAGCCGGCCTCGTGGTCCACTATGTAGCTGCTCTACTCTAATCCAAATAGGAAGCGATTTTATCAAGCTTATGGTTGGTAATTCCTATTACAGTACTTAGACTATTATTATTATTCTCAATAACACTGACTTACATGTCAAGCAATTTGTTTTGAATTTATTTATTTTACTACGTTTTGTAGACTAAGTTAGTTTAATACTGAATAATACAGTATAATAAATAATTGATTTTAATATCTTTAAACGGTTTTACAAGTACAATCGAACTCAAATTGTCTTCATAGTGAAACTTCCTAACAAAACTGTATTTTAAAAAGGTTCAGGGGTTAAATAATAATTTTGTTAAATGAGAATGTTTTTTCTTACGAGTATTTTATTAATAAAAAAAATCTTCTACATACATTATAAAAAAAATAAAATAAAAATGTCAAAACAGTTGTAAAACGAATTTAAATAAATATTGACAAGTTTTTTAAAGGAATCCTTACAAGTCAACATAATAGGTATATATTTAAGTTAATCATTTAGAAATGTTACCATACTAAAAATTATTAAACAGCATCAGTATGTTATGTTTGACCTAAATCGTTACATTAGTTCTTTATTTTGTTCATCTTCTTTGATTTTTTCGTGCAGTCTCTGCAGTGTCAGAAGTTTCACCTTTCTTTATTGCTCTTTTAAGTTCTTTCTTCTTGTTCATTTCTTTCATTAACTTGCTCCTCAAATACTAAATCCTTCGTCTAAAAGATGGTTTCTTGCTAGTTTTAGCAGATGAGGAACGTCGTAGAATTCCCAAATCTTACGACTTTCTGTGCTTGAGTTAGCTATGTAAGACGTCTGAGGACTTAAATTTAAGCCTGCTCCTAGTTTTCTATTAGGTCCTCCCATATCACTTACAAAAGCACGCATGCGAAACCCCGACTCTTCAATTAACTTGACACATTCAAAAAATAATTCAACCGTTACACTTTGGTCGAATTGGTAATAAATCGGCTGTGTCCAATTACCAGTTACCTTACATGTGGTCCTCTAAACATATCTTGAGCGGCGTCATAGCAAATATCGGATTTCACCTTCATCTCGTCAAAGCACACAACAATGTCTTTATGAAAATCGTCGCTTAAAACTGTCGATTGTCCTTTAAGTAAATTAAAACTTATATCTAAAAATCCAGGATTAGTAGAGAACTGTGACAACTGTCTGCCTATTGTAGCCTAAGGGGTATTTTAATGTATCTCTAACATACGCAAAAGCTTTTTTTTAAATACACCTAATTGTGACAGCTTTTGTTACATCTTCACTAGACCAATTTGTACATTTTGCTTTTAAAAGTTGTTGTTGACTTTTTCATCAAATCATGTTTTAATTTAGTTATAACTTGGTAGAATAAACTTAGAACACAAAATCTCACAGCTAATACGTTTATTAACTCAAACGCGTTTCAACGACAAAGTCGCCATCTTCAGTGATGCATGAGCTACAATAGTCAAACTATAACTCAGTTAGTGAAGATGGCGACTTCGTCGTTGAAACGCGTTTGAGTTAATAAACGTATTAGTTGTGAAATTTTGTGTTCTAAGTTTATTCTTCTCACAAGTCTAGCTCAATATTTATTTATAGTTATGACTTGTTGGGCACATTTTAGTTCATCTGGTAATAAAATTGTTTTTTATTTTAGTTCTTTATTTTCATTTATTAATTTGATGTTGTGCACCTTATTATTAGATAAATTTTGATCTTCATAAGAATCGAGTTGGCCTGAGGTTCCTATAATTTCGCTGATTCTTTCTTCTGCTGAATTTAGTATTAACGAATTTACAGTCTTCTTACAATTACGTTTATCTGTACAAATTTTTATTTCAATAGACCCCAAAGTGTCGGTTGAAGTTGAAACTGTTGGTATTTTTTGTGTTGGTACAGAGTATTCTTTAAATTTACGTCTGGGTAGTTGGTCAATAGTTCCGATTTCAAATCTCTTTCATAATTGCTTTACAAGAAATGTTCCGAACAAATTCGGGCTGTTTTAGTGTTGAACTAATCTTTTCGTTTGCAAAAATGCTGCCATTGTTTATGAAGATCTTTGTCTTTTGGAAAACGTGAAATGACAATTTCAGTTTCTTCGCATTATCTGAATGGTTTGTAATAACCGACAACGGCACAACATGACATTTTAAAGCGAGATGAATACTCAGTCTATCGATAAAATTCAGTAAAAACACTACAAACACATTCCGAACACTACAAACACAATCGTTGTGGTGACAGAACGCACTAAAAATAGCTAACTACACTAGAGCGTTCTGTCTAGTGTAGGGCGGTTCGGTCCGCGTGACGTCATCTAACCGGCAATCCACTGCGCATCCATCTCGTGAGTGCTACCGTCTTTTTCTAGTCACCGTGGTGTAGCCTGACACCTAACTGTCTGATCGCGAGGTTGGGCGGGGTCCTACGCTATATACAAATTAAATAAATGATTTATATAATACAGATGCATTTTAGTTGGTATTTAAGATTGTTCGCTGGGCCCAGGGCCACATAAAATGGAATGAGTTAAAATCGAGATTAGCAAGAAATAGAGAAACAAATTAATTTTGTCTCGCGTTCCTGCCTCCATCTTGTGAAGTTTCAACTCTGTTGGCAGACAATGAGACAAATTCAAATGGCAGCGAGTGCGCAACATACACTTAACTAAACATAATCATTTCCCTAATGCTGTTACTTCGTCAAAGATATAATCCTGGTCCCGTTTATTTAGGCTACTATTTGACATCATTTGGAAATACAAAAAATCGTAAAAATCAGTATGTTGCCGTTAAGGCAGGTAAAATACATTAAACATCCACGCAATAAATTTAGGTTAGGCCTAGACTGATGAACCGACATTTTATTTTTATTGAATGGGCACCTACAAAAATGAATGCATTTACAATATTATGTTTAGTGTATTATCATAAAACGTATGGAAACAGTAATACTTGTACCAAACTATGTAATTACATTAACTTACTTTTCTAAGTTTGTAATTACACATAGGCCTACTTTCTATTTTTTGTTAATTGTTAATTCCAGCGCTTGACGATAATATCTGAACCACGCCGGACGGAACCGATCGTCTCTTAATTTAAATTGATGAACCAAAACACATGTTTCTTGAACGAATTTACATTCATTGCCATAGCAACCGATCCGATTACGCTTTTTCGTTACGCGTATTTTCTATTTATCACTGCCATAGCAACCAATTCATTTTTCGTTACGCGTTACATTTTATATTTATCAACTCCTACCGAAACACGCGTGAAGTAACTTCGTTATAAAATACCATTGTATTTTAACAAAGTAAATTTGTTAGTCCCTGTAACATTTTTGTAAAGATAGCGGTTTTTGAGATATATGACAGTACACATTTTGAACGCCGCCGTATTGAAAATAATGTTCTGATTTTTCGTACAGTGATAAACGGCTACTCAACAAATAGGTATACAAAGTATGACATCAATATATTTTCTACTTCCAAAGATATTAAGTATTTTGTAAATAATGGCGGATAGCTCGAAAATAAAGCATTTCTGGACCTATGTTTATATGATCATTTTTATTTGTTTTTTAATGTTCATCATGCACAACATTTCTTTTTACCATAATTTTGAATCAACCAAATGCTACAGTTATAGATTTGTAATTTTTATTATTTCCCCCACTAATTGAGTACCTACTTAAAATTGATGTAGACGTTGCCTACACAGGGTCGTTGCTACCAAAAATTTCGGGGGGGGGGGGCAAAATATAAAATTTTGCAACAATTTTGACCACATTTCCCAACTTAGGGGGGGGGGGGGGTTCCAACGCGCAGAAGGTTGTTGTGGGTTATGTTGTATCATAGATCATGAATGATAAAATAGATTATGCATGCATACGGTGGCAGTGTGGCGAAAAAAGGGTTGTCGGGAAAATATTGCATGATCGCGCCGCGGGGTAGCGCTAGGGAGAAATCATTCAAGGCATTGGTGCTACACACCGCTTTCGTTGTTTCCCCCATAGATTGCGCCACTATCGTTGAATTTCCAGTGGATTAATAATGTATTGGATCGGAGTTTTATTAGGTTATCAAAATACCACGGTTGTGTGGAATAAATCGCAGTGGAGATGTGGCCCAATGGACTTCGCTAAGTAGGGCCACACTGCTCATGCTATATTGAGTACTTTAAGGCTGAGTTGCACCAACCAGGATCAGTTTTGATCTAGGATCAAAGTTGTATTTGATCCAGGATCTAGGAAAGTTGTATTGGTTTCTATTGCACCATACCTGGATCAAATAATTGATCCAGGATTTACTGATCCAGGTATTTGATCCCGGTTGATGCAACCCAGCCTAAGAGTTTTGTATTTTGTACAAGAATTTCAACATGTTCATTACATTATTGAAACAAATTCCCCATACTTTTCCCCGATATTTCCCGAAAACTAGACTAAAAATGTCCACATTTTGGGGGGAAAACCCCAATCTGGCAACACTGGTTCCGACGGCCTGGCGCAGTGCATGGCATGGTGAGTCAGTGTTGCTACAATAACAAGGTTTGGAAATAAATTTCCCAGAACATCATTTAAAAGAAGACAATGCATTTATTTGGTACGGAAATATTTTGATTTGCCCTACATTATTTGATTGGAAATTATAAATTGCTTGTTATTTGTGAATGTTGGTAATTAGCAACAAAATCTTTCGAAAACCAAACCCAAAGTTGGCGTTTTGAGTTTTTTTGCAATCAATTTAATCCCAACTTTTTTTAAATCTCAAATTTAAAATTTTTTTTGATGTTCAAATTATTGGGACTGACGCCCCTTGCATCCCATAGCGACGTCCCTGGGCCTAAAATACATACACAGTAAGTGCACAGTTTTCATGTAATTTCACTCCCGGTTCAAATTTAAAACGCGGATAAATAATTCCATTGGTAATATTCCAACTCCATAAACTCGTTCACTACTCTACCTCCATCAGGAAAGTTGATAACAAACCACATTACAACTTTCCAACAGCGAAATGTCATCGTCAAACTTTGTACATGTTTTATTCATTTCCACAAATGACAGAAATTTTCATAAAGTACAGAAATGAAAAATTAGTTTCACCGGTCGGAATTGCGGCGATATTTTTTCACTCGAAGTCGAATAAGTTTTCTTTTTCCGTTTTGACTCTGTTCTCTTGCGGCTTGAAGATACTCGTTCATTGTCAAGCGTTCTGTCAACTTTGTAGAAAGTTACGAAACTCAATTTAAATTATTACCAGAGGTTTGGCAGTTTAGAATATAACTTGTTGGAACTTGTTTGCTACATTTCCCTCGTTTCCTTTCTAAACTATCAATCAACACCATCTACTGCATAAAATACTGGATAAATAATTGTACGAAATGTTGAAGTGCGTAATACTTATTCGCATTTTAAACCCATTATGATGTATAACTCAGTAGCATTATTTAAATTGGAAATAATCAACTTTTATAAAAGCGAGTGTACGTCCGTGAGTAACACAGCTCATAATATATCAGCTGATTTTACCCATACTCTGTAATAAACCTACTTACACAAAACCTAGCGTAGATTATACTTTGCGGTTATGTTTACAACTTCAATCAATAATAAATTATTTTGTGAAGTCGATTTTTTTAAATTACGAGTAAAATATATTCAATATAACTTATTCATTTATACAAATTTAAAGAAGAGATATACCCATTTGTTTAACTTCGGAAACATTCGTACACCTTCGTAAAACATATACACAAATTATATATTCGATTATTAATTTCTTCATTATAATATTAATAACTTCTAAATCATATGATACTCAATATGGAATGAACATAAATTAAAAGAGAATATTTTTATCTTTACTTTAATATGCATATATAAAAAAAATTTGTGTGCTTAAGACCACACGGGAGAAGTGTAAACTTCTATGGCGATATTCTGATAAATATAAAATATATTATGGAAATTATTTTGTGTTATTAAGCTGGACATCTGAATCAACTGTTTATCTGCCATTTATTCAATTGGTTGCTATGGTAATGAATGTAAATACATTCAAGAAACATGTGTTGGTTCATCAGACTAGTCATAACCTAAAATTATTAAAGATTATACTTTCGAATCAACTGGTTTATTATTATTTTATTGCTTGCTATGGTAGTGAATGTAAATACATTGAAGAAACATGTGTTGGTTCATCAGTCTAGGCCTAACCTAAAATTATTTTGTGTGTTTAATTTTTATTTTAGTACTTATGATGCATTTTATATAAAAATATTAGCTTTCTGCATTTCTTCATCATTTAAATTTTAACTGTGACAAAATTCATACTCCTCCGTCCCCGTAATTTTCGTAACAAAGTTTTTACTGCACGTATTAATTTAAATAGGAGAGACTCTGCTATACATATATTATGTGCACTATAATATATATAGTAGAGAGTGACGGAATAGAGGGTTTCAGAAAATGCGTGACGGTAAAATCCGATTCACTGTCAGCAAACATTTTTTGGACGCTGTGCGCCTATTATAGAAG
Organism: Philaenus spumarius; assembly: GCA_018207615.1. NCBI lineage: Eukaryota > Metazoa > Arthropoda > Insecta > Hemiptera > Aphrophoridae > Philaenus > Philaenus spumarius. The sequence goes on from JAGFPH010001378.1 coordinate 178,974, forward strand.
TTTACACTTCAATATACCATTTTTAGAATAAGGCCTACAGTTTTATAATCCTTATATTTTTGCACATTTACCAGTTAAACATTCCCTTAGCATAGTTAGATAGGCCTAGATAAAGTTTGTAGTTTTTAAATAGTATTTTTATAAAAATTATGTATTTCAGATGTGTATCTACTTAATCTGTCTGTGTTTTTTTCACAGGGGCTTACTAGTAAACTCTTGTAAAAGTAAGTGTACGTCCGTACGTAACAAAATCATGCGAATGATAGTGTAAAATGACTATCACTTTAAAAACAAATATGTTAAGTTATTGAACACCCCACTTCAGACATATAAACAGCTGATTTCATACCTAGAATATAATACTATAATACCTAGAATATATAGGGTATCCCATAAGTAAAGTTCCAAACTTCGGGGAATGGTTTATGGGTCCAATTAAGAAAAAAAGTTCATATAAATATAGGCCCGAAAACGCTTTGTTTTCCAGATATCCGCCATTTTGTATTTGTACAAAATAATTCTTATCTAGAGAACGGTTTGATTGATTGAGTTCAAACTTGGCATGAAGTTTAACCTAACAATGATATAGCTCAAGAAAAATAAGCGATTAAATCCAATCATGAGTTACAAAAGGGCGGCTGTTTAACAATTTCAAACCTAGATTACTAAAAAACTGTACATTTTAACAACAAATGTCAAGACACCTTTTTTGTAGCCCTTTTGATTCCTTATTGGACTGTGTAACTGGCAAAATAATCGGATAAAGAATACTAGCTAAGTTAAAGATAATGACAGCAAATGTACATGCAATATTACTGTGTTTCCTGTTTATTGTGTTGGTTACACACAACTTTCCGATTTTTGGATTTTTGATCGATATTGGGAGAACTAGACGGCTATTAGGTCGTGTAAAAAAAAATGCTCAGAATAGAATCCTATATTTATTTTTTTTAGATAAAATCACCAAAAAATAATTCTTGTACAACAAAAAAAACTCCTGCCAAAACGAGCTTCCGTTTATTGGATTTTTTGGCTAACGAACTCTTCCGGCCGTCTTAGTAAACCAACGTGTGAACCAAATTTGGAATAAATTGGAAATAAAATGCGACCTTTGTATTGCGAACACACATTTATTTTCCAAAAAAATCTGATTTTAATTTGTTTCTAGATAACTAATAAGAGATGTAAAAAAATATTATTTACAAAATTTGTTAATTTTAAATAGACCTATAAAACAAAATTTCCCATGACCTACCTTGTCATTAAACATTTTTTTAATGGAGTTACAGCCATTTTGTATTTTTTCAAAATTTATTTCGAGTTGTTCAACCAAATACACCCAAATATCGTCGTGATGCATATCGTTTGAAATTTTATTTAATTCTGAATCCAAAAATAATAATAAGCAATATATTTTTTTAAATAGTACAGGAAAATGGGGCAAATTTGAAAAATATGATTTCGTGGTTTTTTTGCCGCTATTTTTAATAGGTTAAAAATATGGATATGAAAATTTCACCGTTGGTTTTCTCTTGAAATTATACATCGAAATAATGTATTACATGACCACCTTTCCATTTAAAAAAAACAAAGTTACATTCAAGATGGCAGAGAATTTTTTTTGAAATCATAATAAAATTGTTTTAAAAAAATTTAATAGGATCCTAAAAGTACGGAGATGATATGTGCAACAATTTAAAAATATTTAGGTGTGGCCGGACTTTAGTATCACTCTACATAATTTGTAATGCCACCCCAAAACTGGGCTTATGATCGGTGACCGTTACAGTCACTGCAACTGTTCTCTTTCCTGTGGAAATTCGAAAAATCTATTTACCACAAACATTTCTAAATAAAGTAAACCAAATAAATAGGAATATAAACAAATAAAGTTGTAAATGATTGAATAATTTCCTTTCGGTATCTTTAAATTTTCAGTTCACTTTTTTATACAAAATCCAAACAAAATATGTTATAACTCGTTTCTGAAAAACAATAGAATATTAAAATTTATTTGTAAAAGCGAACTACATGAACGAAGATACCATCATTGTGAAACTAGTTCGTGATATTTTTAAAGAAATTTTGTTGCGCAAACTAGTTTTGCCGTGTGATCTCGCCTGGACGTTTAACACAATTTAAATTTGTTTTATCCAAAATATGTTTCAAAGAGGTTTAGAAACTACCAACACCAGCATACAAATAAAGCATGCCTATTTATAACTTAATATTAATATATTCTACGTATATAATAATAACAAACTTGGTGATACATCGGGGAATAACCTCTTTGCGTTTGGAAATAAACATATTTTCACTGCCAATCCAACTTCCCGCAAACCCGGAGAACAAAGTACATTAAAACTTGGAGAACGTTCCGTCGCGTAAACTTCAAAACGCGAATATTTGATTTGTTCAAGTAAAATGGGAAATTTGGCAAATAAAATACAGAACTGTAAAGTTGGTTTTGCTTGTGAAAAGGCGAAAAATATATTTGTGTTTCGAACTCGAGGTAAACTTTTCTCATTTAAAGTCTAAAGTGATGAAGTGTGGCGGAGGGTGGTAAGGGTTGGCGGCTGTATAACACCACTTAGAGACATGATTGTAAATGAAAAAACTTTAGTAGTGAATCATGTTCTGATTGTTGGCTGTTTTAGCAAAATTTAAATGACTTTTCACTCGGAATAGTTTGCAAACAACGCGGTTTCCTTTTATTAGCGGCAACACAAAGTTTATGATTTCGACTTGTCAGACCACACAGTGGGTCGTTAAATACATTTTATAGGCAGTTGAATTTAGTACAGATAAATGCAATACTGAAAAAAAGTTGAAGTAATTCTATCACAAAACTGAACCGCTGACGAATTAAAAAAATTATGTTAATTTGTTTTAGGGTTTCAACCAATAATAATATTATTATACTAACGAAGGAGCTGCTTCGTTCCACCAACAGCAGAGTTTGCACCTCGGTTTTGTGGTCTCGGATTATGGACTGCTTCGCTTCGCTCGCAGCGGACAAACTCGCTTCGCCAGTCGGCCTCGGTTCAGAAGCTGCCCTCTCGGGGATTTGAACCGGGTGCTTTTATGGTATTTTATGATTTGATCGATTTTGGGAGAACCAGACGGGCTTTAAGGTCGTGTAAAAAAACAAAATTCGCGGAGTAATCTACTATATTTATTCTTTTAGGTAAAATCCAGAAATAATTTCATTCTGGTTCGAAAAATCTCAAAAAAATTTACTTCCAGTGTAAAAACCTGCTTCCGGTTGTTGGATTTTTGGCTAACGAACTGGTCCGAGCGACTTAGAAAACCAACGTGTGTACGAAATTTGGTCAAATTCGGCCATTAGCGTGGGAACACTATATACAATTTTTAATGACACCCCAGAACGTGTTCCGGGGACCATGCTCGGTGCTCATTGACCACTCCCGACCTTAGATCTCACCATAATAGTCACTGAAAAAGCTCATAAATTGTGTGAGTGTTATGAGAAATTAATTTTGAAGTTATTTGTGGTTAATATAAGATACTTATGATCAGTGCAGAGTAGGTCGCCAGCGTGTATAACATGTGTTAGTTTAATGTTAGAGAAATTTATTTCATATTGGTAGCTATCCTATTTTAATTATTTTTTATTTTAAAGGGTAATTATTCATTTAATTACTTTGACTTAAGAAATAGAATTGCAAATGTTTTTTTATATCACTTATATATAATAACTAGCTGGCCCGACCCGGCTTTGCACGGATAGAAAAATCTAAGTTAAATGTATATTAACAAAAAATATATTATATCAATAAACATATTACACTATGTATTTCTTATGGGGATTTTTAGTAACTTTGAACCCCCCAAACCCCCTAAAATTTCGAATTTTTTAAAACCCTTTCTTAGCGTGTACCTAGGGCCCTAGAGGAAGCTACATACCAAATTTCAATCCAATCCGTTCGATGGTTTTTGTAATATGACCCCCCCCAACCCCCCTAAAATTAAGAATTTTTTGAAAAACTTTCTTAGTGAGCATCTATGGCCCAAGAGGAAGCTACATACAAAATTTCATTCCAATCCGTTCTGTAGGTTTTGATAAATCGTGATTTAGTAATTTTGACACCCCAAAACCCCCCTAAAATTTCGAATTTTCGGAAACCCTTTCTTAGTGTGCGTCTAGAGCCTATAAAGAGTATTACTGCCAAATTTAATGTTTGTAGGCCTCGTGTTTTTGGAGAAACTGTAATGAGTCAATGAGTCAATGGTATTTGGCTTTTATAAGTATAGACTAGCTGACCCGTACGGCGTTGCCCGTGGTGGTTGGTATTTTCAGTCTTTTTAACGTAAGTGTTCAGTCTGTGAGTGGTATTTGGCTTATATATATATAGATCTTAAATAATAAAAGCACTATTGTCATAATAATAAAAGATCTGAAATTATGACTTTGATCCCCCCAATCCCCTCCTAAAATTTCGAAATTTTTCATACCCTTTCTTAGTGAGCACCTATGGCCCTACAGGAAGCTACATACCAAATTTCATTCCAATCCGTTCGGTAGTTTTGAAGAAATCGTGATTTAATAACTTTGATCCCCCCAAACCCCTCGTAAAATTTCGAATCTTTTGAAACCCTTTCTTAGCAAGCGCCTATGGCCCTAGAGGAAGCTACATACCAAATTTCATTCCATCTGTTTGGTAGTTTTGAAGAAATCGTGATTTAATAACTTTGATCCCCCCAAACCTCCCCTAAAATTTCGAATTTTTTCAAATCCTTTCTTAGTGAGCACCTATGGCCCTAGAGGAAGCTACATACCAAATTTCATTTCAATCCGTTTGGTAGTTTTTGAGAGAAATCGGGATGAGTGAGTCAGTGGTATTTCGCTTTTATATACATTGATAATATAATAATAATCACTTATAAGAATAATGTGACATAATTTATGTTTTATAATTTGTAAGAAGTTAGTGTAATTTATATTTATTGTTTATTGGTAGTTACCCCATTTAAATCTCTTTGATTGTAGTGACCATATTCTCCAAACAATTTTGGTAATATAAATAATTGTGAACGATTTAGAGAAGTTAGTTGAGTAATTTATATGCATATAAAAAAGTGAGTGTATGAATTATTATTTGATTTAAAGGGTAGTTATTCCATTTCATCAGGACCGGATTGGCCTGTGGCCCATTCGAGTAAAATAGCCGGAGGGGAGTGTTCAGGATGTTTTTTTTTTTGAGAAGAAACTTAAAGTTCATAATTTAGATCCCAAGGTACATAAATATTAAGGTATGATCTTGCACACAAGAGAATCCATCAATAGCAGGGTAGGCACCACAATCCATATCGATAGTAGCCTATATCTATATCGATCGATATTTTTTTCCAAGATGCAGCGTTGTGATGAGGAAAGTGCCAAGATGACGGGCCTCTGTAATGTAGTCAGGGACGTTACTACAAAAAATTTGGGATGAGGGGGGGGGGGGGGGCAAAAAGTAAAATTTCCCAACGTTTTTGGCCGTTTTTCCCAACTTTTGTGGGGGGGTTCCAAACGGGCAGAAGGGGGCTCTCGGTTATTTTGTGTGGAATAAATCTCAGTGAAGATGGGGCTCTGAAGGCTCATCCCCGGATTTTTTTGAAAGACGGACTTCTCCAGTAGGGTTTTTAACAATGCAGGTTCTATATTGAGTACTTTTTAATATTTTACAAGAATTTGAAATTGTTCATCACATTATTGAAAAACAATCCCCATATTTTCCCCACTATTTTCTTTTCCCAAATATTTGCCGCGAACTTTCCCAGTTTTTGGGAAAAAAACATATTTGGCAAGACTGGTCTGGGGGCCTGGAGCAGTGCATGGCAAGTCAGTGACAGTCAATGTTGCCACAATAACAAGGGTTGGAACTAAATTTCTTAGAACAACATTTAAAAGAAGACAATGTATTTATTTGGTACAGAAGTATTTGGATTCGCCCAACATTTTTGGATTGAGAAGTATAACTTGCTTGTTATTTCTGAATGTTGGTAACTAACAAAAACAATTTTCAAAACCCAAACCAAAAGTGGGAGTTTTTGAGGGGTTTACGTGCATTTTAATCAAAAAATCTAAATTCAAACTTTTTCAAAATCTCAAATTTAACAACTTTTTGGATTTTAAGATTAAGGAAAGGGGCGACGCCTCCCTTGCCTCCCCTGTAGCGACTTCCCTGAGTGTAGTCTGTATCTGTGTCGCCTTGTGAATTGGAAGTGAAGTGATTTGTTTTCTTTCCAAGTAAAGGAAGTACGATATTTATATATTTTATTTGCAGATAAGTAAAATACTACCGGGGGTTAGTTCATGTCTTGTTTTAAAATAAATAATTGTTCACAATTAGTTATAACATTGTCATTTCAGTTTTATTTTTTAAAGTGGTAGGCTACTGTTGTATTTTGGAAAGTATGAAGAAACAGATAGTTTGGAAAGTATTAAAGCGCAAGACATAATTGATCGCGTAGCCGAGAGAAGTGCAGTGTTTAAAGATCTTCTATTGATATGAAAATATGAAAAATCACTAATTTTCAAATACTTTAATTTCACCTATAGTGATGTATTCAGTTTTCATAATAATTACATTGACAATATATTATTCGTTTATTTATCTCATTTACCTTCCTCATTTTTGTATATACTGTAGGCCTATATATAAAATTTGGGCCGGTCACTACCGAAATGCTCGGGCCGCTGAGGGGGGGGGGGGGTCAATCCATCCCTGCATTTCATTCCTCTGATGAAAGGGATAGAATTGAAAATTTTTTTATTTCACTTAAGAATAATATTATATAATTTTGGTTTTATATGTCGTAGAAAGTTATTGCAATTTATATTTATTTCATAGGGGTAGCATCTCCATTTTAACCCCTTAGACTGTAGTAATTGTAATATTTAAACACTCATGGCGTTAATATGGGTATACTGTTTATTTTTTTAGGGAAACGGGTCGAATAGTTGTCTAATTTGGCGAGCTCAAACATACACAGGCTGAATTTTTATATACAGAGTGTCCAGCTTCGACAGCTCCGAAACTTTACGGGATTATTTTGTCAGTTAAAAACAAGCAAATCATACAATATAACATGTGTCCTATCCCGACCTGTTTTCCGGTTGTCCGTCTGTATGTGATTTTTACAAATATTTTAATATCTCAGAAATGGTTTAAGATATAATCACGAAACTTGGTATGAATATTCATTTAAATAAGGTACATTTTACTTAACAAATTGGTTTTCCTGAAATAATCTGTTTCAAAATGGAGGCAGTTGAAAATTGTCAATGTTATATATCTAGGAAGCATTACAAAAAAAAATTAAGTAAAATAGTGTTTAGACTACTTTAAGATAAATCCACGTCTCAATATCTTGTGAGCAATGGGAAAAGTAAATAAATGTTTTGTTTGTTATTAAAACATATTTTTTTTACTTAAAATTATGTTGCAGTTATAGGTTTTCGTGATATTTTACATTAAACAATTTAAAAGGCCGCCATTTTGAAAATATACGAAAAAACGCTTTGGTTTTTTGTACATGGGTAAAAGATGTCATACCAAGTATGTATCTAAAACTTGCGTTAGTTTTTTTCTACATTCAAAGATATTAAATATTTTGTAAAATAGCAAATCTGTGGATAACAGGAAAACGAAGCACTTCTGAACCTATGTTAATATAAACGTTTTTCTTTATTTGTACTTGTAGAACACGTCCTGAAAGTTTCTTCGTTCATCTTGAATCACCTTGTGTTTAGATTTCTTACAGTTTAGAGTAAATCGTCTGTCGGAGTTATCAACCACTTACCCTTTACTACAGGAGCAAGGTTTCCGAATTAATATCTAAAATGTTAGTATGTCAGAACTTGGTAGTTATTGGAAAATGGAAGCAGTAATACACTTATTTTATTTAAAGCATTTATTAAGGCATACAAACAAATTATAACAACTAACTTATATTTTAATAAAAAATACTGTAAGATTTTGTTCACTTCAAGTTAAGAAGGCATTTGGTTCCCGGTAGTCAATATAAGTAAAAAGAGAAACTTTTAGAGATTACCAAATGTGCTAAACAGGAACACTTAAAACACTTTAAATAAGACAGAAAAGAATTTCTCATTCAAAATATTTGGAAAACCCACGCAAACCGACCACACCATCCGCAATTCTTTAACCTTAAACTGGCAGATTACAACAATTTCGTACACAGAGCGTTAACAATACCAATGAACAAAACCTATTTCAACAATGAAATAAACATTATAAAACAAACAGCCTTCTTAACAACCGCAATATGATAGACACAATAATTACAAAGAAGGGAAAACGAAACAATCAACTGAAGAGAAAGTTAAATACGTCGGAATATATTACCACCGTTAGAGAACGTCGCAGCGAGAATATTTAAAAAGCAAGGCTACACATTTGGTTATAGAACCACAAATAATTTAAGCAAAGCAGTGGGGACACATACAAAACACAAACACCCCCACGATGCGAGTGGAATTTATAAAATCACCTGTGACAACTGCAAAAAGCAATATATAGGCCGAACTGGAAGATCCTTCAAATCAAGATTTAAAGTGCACACCCCGAGTGAGAATTTCACCAACAAAATCAAAACCTCAAAATTTTCAAAACACTTAATAGAACAGATATGATTTTATAAAATTGTTGGCTTATTTGTAAAATTTTTTTATTTATGTACATTTGTGTACTGTATGTCAAATTAAAGATGAAAATATTATCTTTTAATTGCTTTTCATTTGACATTGATAAATCAAACGATTTAAAAGATGTTACTATTATAAAATAGTCATGTGTTCCAATATGTAGTACCATTCCATAAAATTTTGGTCTATTTGTTAATTTATATACTGTAATTCTTTAAACTATCCTTTTAATCGTTATGGCTCACATAAAAAATTACTGGATGCATTTTCACCTCCTCAACGAAACGTTCAATGTTCATATTTTCATCAGACACAGTTTTGAAAAACTTTAAAAACAAATTTCACGCATTGGAGGATAGGACGCGGCTGCAAATGTGCACTCTCCGATAACAAGTTGAGTACCACGTATTCCGATAGGGGAAAGTGACGAAGTGACGCACGTCTAACAGGAACCTGCTTCCATCTCGATAGCTGATGAGGTCAGAAAGGTATCTACGTTACGTGTTTATCTCATCGTAAGTTCCTATTACTTCTTCCTTTCCGACTGAAAATGACGGGGCCTTAGGTAGCAATAGAGTGGACGGTAACGCTTCCCGATACGATGAATTAGGATGCAATATAAAAAGGTTCTTTGTTTTAAGAACAATTAGAGTCCGGGCAAAATTGAAAATTTGAGTTATTAAAATCTGAAGATGTAAATTGAGGATAGGAAAACGTTTGGCCTTTGTATTGAGAAGGTAATTCAGGGCTTGAAAAGGGGGATGAAGGTATGGCATCACAGTAACCATAATATGCATTTTCCGATGATATCGTATTTGGATTAGATGTTGCATATGATGGATCGTGCAGATACGAAGACGTATAGCTCGTTTCTGTCGGTGAGTTCCCTTGGATGTTGATGTTAGGTGACTGGGGTCCTGTGTAAGTAGGTCTAGCAGCTGTACGTAGATTGTCTACTGATTGGGTATTTGAGTTAGGTAACGCGTACTCTGCAGGTGGGTACGAAAATTCTTGTACGTTGTTTCTTGATGATTGGCTTGGAGGAAGAGTTTTTAAAGAAGATCCTGAGGAAAATGCTCGTGGTTCGTAAGAGTAATGTGAAGCAGTGTAGCCGGAAGAGTTGCTGTCTTGATCGTTCTGGTTGGTCGGTGTTCCGTATGGGGACGGATTGTTTGAAGAAAATCTTGACGTAAAGTCACGAGGGGTGGACGATATAGAGACTGGTGGGTTAGGCGATGAAGTAAAGTTAAAATATTCGTTATCGTTTAACGACGAAGGTCTGTGCAGTATTGAATCTGAAGTAGGCAAGTTGTTCGTTTCTGAATACGGTAGCCGATAAGATACTGGAATAGTTGAATCGGGTCTAGAAGTAGATGGTCTAGAATGTTGATTCGAGTTAGCGTTGTATTCTGAGGAAGCTTTTGGGTTGAATGTGTCTTGGACGTTGCTGTTCGATGTTGACCCGAATGTGGATTCTGTTGGATTGTAAAAGGTAATTGGTTCTGAATCATACGACTGCGATTGAGGATTGTAGCTTGGAAGTATTGGATTATTAAACTCTTGTTCATTGTTTGTCAAAGATGGTCTGCTTTCATTTGATTCATGTACACTTTCGGGTCTTCTGTAAACGAGGTTTGTATCAGATCTGGAAGGGGTTGTGTTTGAATTATGATCGTAAAACGACCAAGGGTCATTATAGGGTGTGAACGGGTTAGTTGATTGTTGAAAGTCGTTTGTTGTCGACCTATAAGGTCTTGTTTGATCAGCAGGGCTGCTGAAAGATGAAAATTCAGGTTTGGAAAAAATGTCATTGGAGCTATGATCACGTGGTATTTGGTCTAGTGAAGCTGCTAGATTAGAAGGTTCTGAATTTTGCGTCTTATAACGTGGCGTATACTGAGTTTTAGACAGTGAATTTGTGGGACTAGAAAATGAAGAATATGGAGCATTAGTGTTGGGGTAGTCCGAGGTTCTTTGGCCTTGGTTCTGATGGTCGTGTTCATTGCTGCTTGCTGATGGCCACATATTATTAAATTTAATGTTTGGTGACCAAGCTGACATAGAATTTGCAGTTTCAGGAGACGAATACATATTATCTGAAGAAGGCACAGGTGCATTATTTTTGGTTGGAGATATATTATAATATGGCCTATTCGATACAACCTCTGAAGAAGATAACGCATTTGAGTTAGTATCATAAGATAGTGGCTGACTCAGTGAAAATTGTTGATTGTGCAAATCTTGATTATTGCTTGCTGGTGGAGGTCTGTAATACTGTACATTAGAAGGTGTAAGTACTGAGTCTGAATAAAATATATCATCAGAAGATTTTGGATTAATCGATTCCTGTGCATTAGAGTTTGAAAATGAACTACGATAGTTTGGATTGTTAGAAGATTTAGTCGATCGAGCAGCATTGGCATTGAAAGATGAAAATAGATCATCTGAAACTGTTTGATCTACTGATGATGGTGGTGAAAACGACATCTGTTCATTATTTTTTGTTCGTGGGTATATATTGTAATAAGGAGTAGTAGATCTACTTACTTGAGCTGTTGGATTGAAAGAAGATAAATTTTGCGATTGTTTTTTTGAGTTTTGTTCATTTAATGATGGTTGTCTTACCGAATACTGTTGATTTTTCGATTCTTGGATGTTATAGTTTGGTGTACTAAATAGGACGGGTTCTGAAGGTGGAACACTTGAAGGATCATATGATGATTGGTAATTGTTGCCTGAAGAGAAAGTAAATGATTCATGCGGATAGTTACTTGCTGAGGGTCTGTCTGAGAAAGAATTTGAAGTTCTAGAAGCACGGTCATAAGGATACGTTGAGGATGTAGATGAGTTAGGAATGTATGACGATGGTTGAAAGTTATAACTCGATGAAGGTGATTGGTTGAAAAATTCTTGGAAGTTGTTCGTAGTCTGTGATCTGGGAAAGGTCGAGTTTGAAGGTCTGGAATTCGTATTGAAGAAAGATGAGTTCGGTTTATCGGGTGTTTTCTGTAGGTACTCGTTGGTGTCTAGTTCGAATATTTTAGGCAATGGTTTCGTAGAAGGTCGTTGTGCCTGACACCCGCACGCGTCGTCCGACTGTGAATAATCCAATTCTAAAATCGGCTCTTGTACACTGAATCCTAAATAGTCATGTTTTGTACCGAGCTTCCCAAAATTAGGAAAGAACTGTGCTGATAAACTAAATGGATGCGAGTTTAGCCAAGGGTAGTCCTTTAGTAGATTGTTATCTAGTGGCGCTTCAGCGGCTGAACTTGAATGTATTTCTATGACGGAAGATGTCAGAGCCTCCGCTAGAGCTAGTCCGAGAAGGTACGAAAATATCTGTAACAAAAGAGTATACATTAAGAATACTTATTGTATGCCGTAGGATTATACATACAAATTTAATCGAATCCTGCAAAAGCGCATGTACGTACGTACGTGAGTAACACAACGGTTATATTGTTTGATTCTTTCGTTGATATTTCGTCCACCAGCTATAATACTTCAACAACGATCTAAAGCATTTAAGGTTATGTTCACAACTTTTCAGTTGAGTTTTGTGATGATATTACAGAAATAATAATGCACATCTGAATAGTGTAACAAATTCAACACAAAACCAAACTTAGAATATACTTTAAGGTTATGTTTAAAACTTTGATCAAAACAAGTTTAGAAAATTTAGATTTGGTAATTTTTATCCACAATCGACAACTTTTTTAGGTTAAGTTAATATCCCTCTGTAAAACATATTCCTTAAAAACTCTTACCTTAGTGCGCATGCGTCAGGCTACCCCCCACCCTAACCTCATCCAAGTACATTTGTCCTATTCAATCGTAATTTCCCCACGTGGGGGTACTTTTATGGCATTTTACTTTTTGATCGATTTTGGGGGAACCAGACGAGCTATAAGGTTGTGAAAGAAAACAAAATGGACGCAATAATATCGTGTGTTTAGTTTTTTAGATGACAAACCTAATAAAGTTTCATTCTAGTTCGAAAAATGTCAGAAAAATTTTACTTCCGCCAAGAAACGTAATTCATGTTGTTGGATTTTTTTTATAACGAACAAGGCCACACTACACTACTGGCCGGAGTGCTCCCCTCCACTTCGGACGAAACGTCACAGCAGTCGCCGGGCTTCCCGCCTTCAGTTAGCTTGGGAAATGTCGTTCAGTTTACTGAAGTAGTACAGTGAATCTCCTTCAGTGAAAGGAACTAGTTCACCATTGTAGTTCCGTAGTTCAATTAGTTCAGTAGTTCAGAACGTATTGAATGAGATGTAGTGAGTGATTTATAATGTATGTAAAATTACATAGAATTGAATGCTTTCCAAACTACTGATATCAGCATGGTAATACTAAAACACAATGTGTACCATTAAGCTACACAATATTATTACATACAAATTTGTTTTTACAAACTTATTAACACAAATACAAGCATATATGAGTCACTTATTGAAGTTAAAATAAAATTACAAATATTTATTAAAATGGTATTTCGGTAAAAAAAAACTATGATGACTTTATAAATAAGAACATTAATGGAAAGTAAATTTAAACTAACAAACTAATACATAGGTATTAGTTTAATATACACTAATGGCTCTGCCCCTGGGCGCTTCGCGTCCCAACCCCGCCTCGGCCTTTGGTCTCAGATGGCTGCTTCGCTTCGCTCGCAGTTGGAAAATTCGCTAAAGAATCTCGTTAATCTTTGGCTCGTTTGTACATTGGTTTGTAAAATTATGAAACCAGGCTTAAATATAATAACATTAATTACAAGATTAATTATAATAATAATAATAAATTGTGTTTATTGCACTACATACAAGACAAAACATTGAATCAAAAGAAATACAACATAACTAACCAAAATAATAACTCATACCAAAATAAAGTTACACACTTACAGCATGACCCGTAGGTCGTCTGCCAGGTTGGATTTATTCCCTGAACAAAGAGGAAGTTCTAATAATTAAACTCATAAATAAACGCCTTCCTATACTTGAGCGCACTTCTCAAGAAATTTACTAAATTAAACCAGTTTTCCCCATTCCAATATACTTATCAATCTGTCACCATCAATTACTTTACATTTAAAATATTTTTCTCGAATGCCACCTAATATTAAACATTCTCCTATAAAATGTATCATGGTTTCCTCCTCCCGGGAACTGCATAAAGAGCACATCCTTTCAATTCCATTCCTGCCTGGTCTAGCGTTTAGAGGCAGTGTGGCAGTCCTTGCTCTGAATATTAAACTAATAAATTCTCGAGTGTATTTGTCATTAACATAAGCTGCCTCCATAAGATTATATTCAAGTTTATTGTATACATCATACCCCTCACAATTTAAAATCCGCTCGGTCCATGAATTCATCGCGTCTTCTTCCAATTTTGCCAATAATTCATTCAATATTTTATTTCCCTGTCCATTTTTTTTATTAAAAAAAATCTAAATCGTAGTGCATTTTATCTCCCATTTCCAACCAGAACCTAGCCCAAGAAATATTCCTTTTAATGACCTGCCTAACTAGTTGTTTTGGTAATCTATTGTCTGTCATGCTAAGGCACCTAATTATACATTTAAAATTTATTTTTAAAGTTTCTAAATTCAAAGATTTTGCCTTTGTCTCTAAATATAATACACTATTAGGGGTATTATTTGGTAGGCCAAACATTCTCTTAAAAAAAAGCGTTGAAAATTATCTATAATAGGATTTTGTCTATAACCCCAAACTTGTGACCCATATGTGACTATTGATTTACATGCTGCATCAAAAACCGCCTGTTTTGTTGAGATTGGAATACTATCTTTAACCATAAAATTCCTCCATGAAGAATTTAATGCATATTTCGCTACCGTAATTCTCTCTGTAAGATGTGAATTGAGTGATAATTGTGGTGTGAATGTAAGTCCAAGGTACTTGTACTGGTTTACTATTTCTATTATTACATCACCAAATTTCCATTTTTAATTTGTGCTCAAACGACCACCCTGCCTAAACACCATTATCTTTGACTTTTCCAAATTTACCAATAAATTCCACCTTTCACAATAAGTTTTAAACCTATCAATCATTTTTTGCAATATTTTGGGCTCTGAGGCCAATAGTACTAAATCATCAGCATACAAAAGTACCCTAACATTTAAATCCCCTACCCACAAACCTCTGTCAACCGCATCGTGAATATCATTTGCGAACAAAGCAAACAACAACGGAGAAAGAAGGCAGCCCTGTCTAACACCTGTAGTGGTTGCAAATTCATCCGTTAGCCCATCATTGAACCACACCTGTGATGCGGCACCCTCATATATATTTCTTAATAAACTCACAAATTTTGAAGATATTCCCAAGTTGTATAATTTGTAAAATAATTCCGCCCTACCCACCCGATCAAATGCTGCTTGAAAATCCACGAAAAAGCAGTAAACTTTTTTCCCTCCTTTCCTACTCTTAAGCTTCACAATATTATATAAATTGAATATATTATCGACCGCTGAATATCCTCTACGAAAACCAGCTTGGTATTCGATCAGGATGTTATTATTCTCCACCCAATCTTCCAACCTATGTAATAGTATCCCAGTAAAAAGTTTTGACACAGCATCTATAAATGATATTCCTCTGTAATTATTAACATTTTCTGTTGAACCCTTCTTGTGTAGAGGAAATATAATAGACTTTTTAAATGAGTTAGGCACAATTTCATAATCCAATATATAACTAAACAGTTTTAACAACAATTCGAGAAACTCTTTCACAAGATTAATTATAACCTCAAATACATTCTTTAGAAAATTGAGAGGCTTTCATTACGATTTTAGTCCTAGTTCTACTATCTTCTGTCAATTAAAGTTTTGAAACCAGGCCTAAATATACAGTAGTAAACATAACCTCAATACTGTTTCAGAAATGAGCCAGGCCTATATTACAAAATTGACTATTAGAATTTTTCAATTTTTGCCAAGTTTACTTTTTTTACAAAATAAATAATTGTTAAATCAGGAACAATTTCTAATTCTAACGTGCTAAAACAGTATAAATTAGATTGTTTTTTTAACAGTAATTAAAAACTATCCAATGAACAGCTGATTTTGGATAGTACTCAAACTCATGGCTTGTTTATAAACAGCTGTTTTGATTGCTTTATTTACTATTTCGTTGTTATTTTGTAACCAACATGGCAACCCATAAGACCCTATGTTAAAATTGTTCAACTTTTAAATTAGATTTTCTCACAAAATTTCATTTTACACGAAATACAACTATATGGGAGAACTTAAAAATCAAAACTATACCTAAATACAAAATTTCTTTGAATTCGTTAGAGCCGTTTTCGAGATCCGCGACAGATACAAAGATGCAAACAAAGATGGATACAAGAATTAATTGCTCATTTTAAGTAATAGGATTCAACACTATTTATTTATAATAGTTATCATTAAATAACAATTCTAAAAGTGTTACTGACGCAATGAAAAAAAGAAAGATAGTAAATGCTGACAAGAACAAAAACACATAACACTGAAAAGAAAGGAAAAAAGTTGTGTAACTGACAGATTTATAAAGAATGCCCTAGACATTGTAATTTGTATAAAATAAACTAACTAAAATTACAATTCTTGGTACATGTTTGATAAAACACCACAATGTATTTGAAATGGAAAAAAATCTACTTTTTGTTTAAGGATTCAATGTTATTGCAAATCTAGAAAAACATTATAATAGTACATGTTAATCTAGGGTATTCATTTGTATATTACAATACTTTCTTCTGTTACAATTAGTTTTTTCTAGTACAGAATTCTTGTTTTGAGTTGGCAATGACCTTTAATTGTTATTGTTTTATAGAATAAAATGTTGATTGTAGTTGTCAATTGGTAAATTTAAATGATATAATAAAATGATTTGAAATCTCAATATGGAAGTGTCTTATTTTATTTCATAACTAATAAAATAACTTTAACGTTTGATAAACTTTATTAATAAACAATTATGTAGGACACAACAATATTTTGAGATTTTAAGTGTTTTAATGAAGTATTGTTGTATTTTATGTTTTGGTCTGAACAGAATAGATTATATTTTATACATGCAACAGATACATAAATTGAGGTTTGTGTTGACGAATGTGGTTGTGTGTGTATGTTTGGATAACTAGGGTTTTTGATATAGGCCTGTATTACACTATCAAAGTTCTTCGCCAATTATCTTTGATCAAAGGTTCTCTCTTAGAGAACGTTTGATACAAAATTTGACGTGTGCCTCAAAAAAGTTTCATTCTAGTACGAAAATCTAAAGACATTACTTCCTTTCAAAAAACGTGCTTCCTGTGGTTGGATTTTTTGGTTAACGAACTCGTCCGAGCGACTTGGACAACCAACGTGTGTACCAAATTAGTACCAAATCAGATGTAAAATGCTGCTGCTAGAGTTCGAACACACATATATATACAGGGGTGCTGAAAAGTCTGGAGACGGTTTAATATTTCGTATATAAGGACAATTTGAAGGTAGATGTGATTGAGGAACCTACTTTATGTACAAATACTATTTTATTTAGATTTAAAAAAAATTATCCGAAATCTTATATCTGCCATCTTGGATCCGTCATTTTGAAAGTAACTATGTTTTTTAAATGGGAAGGTGGTCATGCGATACATAATTTCGATGTAGAATTTCAAGAGAAACCCAACGGTGAAATGTACACATCCATATCTATAACCGATAAAAAATGGCCTCCAAACAACAACGAAATCGTGTTTTCTGATTTTGCCCCATTTTGCTGCATGCCTAGCCCAATTATTATTATTATTTTTAATATTAATTATCATTATTTTTTTATTTAGAATTAAATAAGCTTACAAACGATATGCCACACAACGATATTTGGGAGTATTTGGTGGAACCACTCGAAATCAATTTAAAAAAAATCAAAATGACTGTAACTCAAAATTTTAAAAACTCCCAAATATTGTTTGAAAGCTTATTTAATTCTAAACCCAAAAAGAATAATAATTAATAAAAAAATAAATAGTACAGCAAAATGGGGCAAATTCGGACAACACGATTTCGTTGTTTTTTTACGCCATTTTTAATTGGTTAAAGATATGGATGTGCAAATTTCACCGTTGGTTTTCTCTTGAATTTCTATATCGAAATTATGTATCACATGATCACCATCCCATTAAAAAAAAAAAAACAAAGTTACATTCAAAATGACGGATCCAAGATGGCGGATACATTTTTGAAATCTTAATAAAATAGTATTTTTACGTAGAGTAGGTTCCTCAATCACATCTACCTTGAAAACGAAGTATTAAACCGTCTCCAGACTTTGCAACACCCCTGTATGTAATATTTTTAATGACACCCCGAAACGTGTTCTGTGGACTATGATCGGTGCTCATTTAAGACTACCGACCATAAGAGGCACTGCATAGCTCATCTTTCCTACGGAAATCTGCTAAAATTCGCCCATTATAAACTCATTGAGTTTAATTTGAGTTGTTATCATATTGAAATATGTGTGGATTAGAATGCTTTTCATTAGCGAATTTCCATAGGAAAAATGAGCTATTGCAGTGGCCCTTATGGTGAGACCCAAAGTCGGGAGTAGCAAATGAGCACCGATCATGGTCCTCAGAACACGTTTTGGGGTGTCATTAAAATTCATATATATATATATATATATATGTGTGTGTTCGCACTCTAGCGGCCTCATTTTAAGTCCGATTTGGTCCAAATTTGGTGCACATGTTGGTTGTCCACGTCGCTCGTAGATAGTAACTATTTTTTGGGATTTTACTACGAGAATGAAATTTTTTTTAGAGTTTTTTCTAAAAATATAAATGTAGGATGTTATTCTGCACATTTTGTTTTTTTACGCGACCTTATAGCTCGCTTGGTTCTCCCAAAATCGACCAAAACGTAAAATACCATAAAAGTACCCGGTTCGAAGCAAAGTGTTGCAAACTCGCGAGGCCACTAGGAGGAAACAAATTCTACTAATATATTGCGTATACACAGACAGCTGTTCAACGCCTTCGTGAGTAGACCTATTTTTCAAATTGTTGGTTGAAACCCTAAAACATAGGAATATAAACTTAATTTTGGAAATTTGCTCAACTCACGTTAGCGGTCCAGCTGCGTGGTCGAATTATTTTCATTGCGATATCTTTGAACACGTTCAGGCGTAAAACGACTTTGACTAACACGTTTTTCTTTTAACACGGTACCTTGAAAAATACAGGTCAAACCGAAGGACAGCGGTTGATTAGACTAACACAGTGAAATGCCACCCACCTACTGTGCTTTCGAAAGGGTACTAACAGTTTAGTAATAGTCGGAAGTTCGAAAACCTATTGTAACGCTCGAACTGGATGTGACATCGCCGAGAGCATTGTTCGCATTTTTACAGAAAGCACGGTTTGTGGATTCCGATACCGATATAAATGGACGAGGTTGTTGAGTCAGCTGATTCCTGAAACTCAGCGACTCTTGGTTCAATGCCATCGCATATTGCTGATAAAACAATGTTAAATAACATCTGACGGTAGTTGTAATGATTGTCACATATTACGTGTAACACATATTACACATATAACGTGATTATATAATGTAGGATATTAGAATGACTTTGTATAGTACCTATTGTCAACTTTTGACTATTATTATATTTCAATACTAGCAAGACCACATGAAAAATCACAGGCTTATTAATTAGATACACATTAGAAATATACAATTTAAAAAACAAACTATTTACAAAAAAATATTGGCCTACTTATCTAGGCCTACTGTACCTAAACATAACCCCAAATTATAATCTACACTAATGTTATAACGATTATTATAGCATTCATTATTTCTATAATTCATTTTTTTTAAATGAGAAGAATCACAAGAAATTATAATGATTTTAGTTGTAAACATAACCCCAAACTATAATCTACACTGGGTTTACAGATGATGGGTGAAACCAGCTGTTATATTATATGTTACTCACGTACGTACGTTCGTACACTCGCTTTTATAAGAGTTGACTAGTAAATCCCCGTGAAAAATCACAAGCGGATTAATTAGATACACATCAGAAGTACATCATTTATACAAAATACTATTTAAACACCACTATTTATCTAGGCCTACCTGTCTATGCAGACTGGGATTTTTAACTCGTTAAATGTGTACAATTATAAGGGATATAAAACTGTAGTAGGAATATTTGTTAAGATTTTGTGTTTATGTATATTATTATATGTATTTAAAAAAAGATAAAAATATTATCTTTTAATTGCCTTTTATTTCATATTGATAGATCAAATGATTTAGAAGTTATTAATATTATAGGCTATATTATTGATTGAAGAGTTGTAAACATAACCCCAAAGTATAATCTACGCTAGGTTTTGTTAGCGTATTACAGGTGATGGGTGAAATCAGCTGTTATATTATTAAGTTAAACGAATAGGTATTTGTTCTTTAAATTTGTATAAACGAATATTTTGATGATAAAAGGTTGTATTTATATACAGTTTATAACCTCAAAACAAATATTATAACGTATAATTACTATAACATACATTAGTTCTATAACTCATATTTAAAAAAATCAACTTCACAAGAAATTATAATGATTGAAGTTGTTAACATAACCTCAAACTATAATATACACTGGGTTTACAGGTGATGGGTGAAATCAGCTGTTATATTAAATGTTACTCCACGTACGTAAGCTCGTACACTCGCTTTTATAGGAGTTGATTGTTCCATCACGCAGCTGAACGGAAAATTGCAGCAACAATTTTGTTCGTTGGAACCAACGTGATAAACATTAATAATGGGTTTCATTAATTTATTTAAAACTGTCCATGAGGTAATACGCTTTTTCAAAAACGCACCTACAGACAACTTCTAAATTAAGCAAGATGGGACACATGTTATAATGCGTTATTTGCTATTTCTGACTTGCTGAATAACATGGTTAAGAGTTTGCTGTAATGGTGGCCATCTTGGATTTGTATCCCGTAAGATCAATGTTAAATTTAAAACCATTTATTTCGTTTATTTTTTATCATAAAATTGCTTGCAAGGTCTCATTTTAACCATAATCACAACATGCGTGTGTAAAGAAACGGTGCGGCTCAAAAGCCAGTGCTGTGAAGGCTTAGGTGCAAACAAATTCTACTGATATATTTCGTAAACACAGGCAGCTATTCAGCGCCTGCGTGTGTAAACCAATTTCTTAGACGGTTAGTTGAAACTCATAAATTTAATTTTGGAAATTCGCTCAACTTACTCAACTGCGTGGTCGAATTATTTAATACTAAACTAATACTACGCGTCGAAAGTGTTTCATTTAAATAGTTCGAACTGTTTTTAACTTTAAAACACTCACCAAAAGTCTCATTATAGTTGAAGGACACGTGGCCACTGAAGAACTGATGCACACGTCGTTCGTGGAGCCTCTTTTATCACCTGCGAGTTATAGTCAATCATTCTTCTGATATGCGTTTCCTTCTTATCGCGGAAATGTTTTACCTGATGAAGATAAAGTGTGTTCTTTGATTCGCGTCTCCCAATACGTGACAACCTACCGTTCTACTGCGCAGGTCAAGGGCAATACATAAACATTGATAGTAATTACATAAATAGTAGAATCCATAGGTTGAGTCATTGCAGGCGGTGATGAATGGTTATTAGAGATGAACAGTATTTTGTGTAACTGGTATTTTTTACCGGTATCGGTGTGTATCCGTTATAACTAGTTATAATTTATTAGCGAATTTCCTTAGGCAAGATAAGCTATTGCAGTGTCTCTTAAGTGAGACCTTAGTATATGAGCACCGATCATGGCCCCCAGAACACGTTTTGGAGTAGTCTACCACTAAACAATTTATATATACTAGGGGAGACCCCTGCGTCATCCACACGCCAACCCCCGATGGATCCTTCTAAAAACATATGTTATGTTTTATTTATAATAAAGGTGTAGGATTAATAATAACCTCAAAACTAAGATAGTAAATCATGTTAAATGTTCAAATCAAATTATTTCGTATATTTTAGAACAACATTTATGATAAAGGTTAAAAGAACCAGTAAGGCTCAGGTGTACACTTAACAAAAACCTAACCAAAAAGTTACTATCAATTACCGTATATTATCAATAAATAGGTCTACTATATGTCTTATTTATTTTTAATTAGGCTGTAACATAGTTTTTCTTATTTTTAAATTCCTTAACGCAAGTTTTTATTAGTTTGTGTAAGTTGAAACAATGTGTTGGTTCAGTATAGGCCTAACTAATTAATTTGTACTAAAAGCTGGACATCCGAATCAACTGTATTATCTGTTATTTAAAAATCATTATTAGCAGCTGGATTAGTTTGTTTTTTATTATAAACTGCTGTTTTGTATAGAAATGGTTTTTAAATTCGTTGCATGTTAATCTTGTCGGGAAAACTCGACCTTTGAGATTAGCTCACGCCATTAAGGATAAGATTTTTTACATCTAAAACCTTATTGCAAAACTTCGAAATGAGACGAATTTTTAGACAACTCAAACATTAAATTTGGTCCAGAAATAACGGAGGAGTTGTGTTCACACAAAAAACTGCTTCTCGTATTATATATGTATATATATGTGTTCACATTCTAAAGTCTGTATTTTACATCAGATTTGGTCTAAATTTGGTACACACATTGGTTGCCTAAGTTGCTCGCACGAGTTTGTTAACCAAAAAATCCAACCACAGGAAGCACGTTTTTTGAAAGGAAGTAATGTCTTTAGATTTCGTACTAGAATGAAACTTTTTTGAGGTTTATCTAAAAAAAGGTGATCAAATCGTAAAATACGATAGAAGTCCCACTTAACGTTTTACCGTGTGGCATCTTCTGGTCCGAAGCCTATGGCCGGAATTCAAACTCGCGATGCACAGTCGATACGAGGTCGCAAGGCCCGAGGTACATACTAGCAAAGCAAGTTTTTCCACTGCGAGCGGAACGTAGCTGCGACTGGGCCAGGGCTGGATGCTGAGGTGCAAACAAATGCTACTAATATATTTCGTACAAGCAGGCAGATATTCAGCGCCTTCATGAAAACACCAATTTCCCAAATATTCGGTTGAAACTCCAAAACATGTAAACGTCATATGTTCAGCTGCGTGATCGAATTATTAGAGAATTCCCATAGGAAAAATAAGCTATTGCAGTGGCCCTTATGGTGGTGGTGGGGACCCAAGGTCGGGAGTAGCAAGTGAGCACCGATCATGGTCCCCAGAACACGTTTTGGGGTGTCATTAAAAATCTTATGTATATGTATATATGTGTTCGCACTCTAGCGGCCGCATTTTAAGTCCGATTTGGTTCAAATTTGGTACACATGTTGGTTGTCTACGTCGCTAGGACGAGTTCGTTAGCCAAACAAATCCAACAATCGGAAGGACTTTTTTGACTGGAAGTAACTATTTTTTTGAGATTTTTACTACGAAAGTGAATTTTTTTAGAGTTTTTTCTAAAAATATAAATGTAGGACGTTATTCTGCACATTTTGTTTTTTTACGCGACCTTATAGCTCGCTTGGTTAACCCAAAATCGATCAAAACGTAAAATACCATAAAAGAACCCGGTTCGAAGCCAAGTGGTGAAAACTCGCGAGGCCACCACTAGGCGCAAACAAATTCTACTAATATATTGCGTACACACAGACAGCTGATCAACGCCTTCGTGAGTAGACCTATTTCCCAAATTTTTGGTTGAAATCCTAAAACATAGGCATATAAACTTAATTTTGAAATTTGCTCAACTCACGTCAGCGGTCCAGCTGCCATGTCCAGGTAGGCCTACCCGTCTAAAGATCCGCCGTATAGCTTATTGGGAAGTATAATAATTAATTTGTATTGTTTTAGTTGTTTTTACTGTTTCACCCCTTAGCAGTACACTAAAAAATACAAATATAGTTTACTTTTTATATAAATCTTGTAAGAAATAAATGTACAAATTTCCGACTCTCTAATCTTATTGAAAGTACAATAATATTTTATTTCGCAATGACCGTGTAAATAAACGAGGTGGAGGGGTGGCAGTATTTCTAAAATCTCATTTAAGGGCGCATATTTTACTAAAGTCGGAACCTATTTATTCTGCTAAGCCTGAATATATGTTCCTTGACATAAAGTTACCATCCGTGAACATCCTTTTGGGAGTTTGCTACAGACCACCGAAGATAGGTTTAATGTCTACTTTTGAATCTGATCTCATTAAACTTATGCCAGGATATTCATATATTATTGTCATGTTTGATTTTAACACAGATTTGCTAGGTAACATTGATTTTCGCTACACTCAACTCACAACTATGTTTCATTCTTTAGATATGTCAATTCTTCCTTTACAGGCAACTCACAACACTGGTATCTAGCACATTGTTGGATCTCATAGCTGTAAGTGATATGAGCCATGTAATACATCATGGTCAAATATCTGTTCCTGCGTTATCAAAACATGATTTAATTTTTTGCGTTTATTTAATAAGAAAATTTAAACACAAGCAGAGTTTTGTTTACTACAGAGAATACAACAAAATTGATAACTTTGATTTCATTTCTGATCTAAATGGTTTTCCAGTCGATGATATTATACGGACAGACGACATAAACTCTATGGTCTCCAAATTTAATAGTCAGTTACTTGCTCTTTATGATAAGCATGCACCGTTAATAAAAAAAAAGATTTATAAACATCGATAACACCTTCTATTCGTATTTTGATGAATCAGCGCGATACTGCCTTTCGCAAATCTAAAAGATCCCACCTGCCTTGTGATTTATCCAACTACCGGCGCTTAAGAAATAAGGTCAAGCAGGAGATAAGAAACTCAAAACTTAGATACACTTATAATGCTTTATCGACTGACAAATCATCGGCTCAAATGTGGCGCACTGTTAAGAAAGTAGGTGTCGGTAAAGTAAAACCTAATTCCCCTGTATCTCTTGATCTTAATTTGTTAAACAGCTATTTTTCTGATATACCGGGAGATCTTACTGCAGCAATGCGTTTTACCAATAATATTAAATCAAGTATGGTATTCAATGAACACATTAATGAATTTAGTTTCAAAGCAGTTGATGATCTACAGATATTGAAAACCTTGATGTCGATTCGGAGTAAAGCTGTTGGATCCGATTCTATTCCAATTAACTTCATCAAGGAAACACTACCAATCACACTACCTATAATTATTAAAGCTATTTTTAATAAATCTCTCACCCTATCAACTTTTCCTACTAAATGGAAGTATAGTATAATTCGGCCACTAAACAAGACAAAATCTCCTGTAGCTCCTTCGGACTACAGACATATAAGCATTTTACCTGCTTTGTCTAAATGTCTGGAAAAAATAGTGCATGTTCAGGTTTGTAACTATTTAAAGGAAAATAATCTCCTTAGTAGTTTTCAGTCTGATTTTCGAAAGGGTCATAGTACGAGTTCAGCTCTCCTCTGTGTTACAGACGATATTCGCCAAGCTATGGATCAGCGGAAAGCTACGTTACTAATTTTTGATTTTTCAAAAGCGTTTGACTGTGTATATCATCCATTGTTATTGGCTAAACTGATGCAGATGGGATTTTCAGACGAATCTGTTAAATGGTTTGAGTCCTATTTGTCTGGAAGATGCCAGTGTGTTAAATCTGGTGAGAGGTCGTCTTCCTGGGAAAGTATTTGTAGGGGGGTACCCCAGGGTTCTGTCCTTGGTCCTTTATTATTTAGCATTTATATAAATGATATGTATATAACGTACTAAACTATTCGAGGTTTCATTTATATGCTGACGATTTGCAAGTGTATACTCATTTTTATATCTCAGAGATGGATAAGGCAATAGATACCATAAATGTTGATATTAATGCTATCGATGATTGGGCTGTTAGGCATGGTTTAACGTTAAATCACAATAAAACTAAATCTATATGTATCTGTTCTAAAAGACTCGCAAATAAAATTGATTCAAGTAGTGGGCCGAAAATTTTAATAAAAGGCAATTATTTGCCTTATTGTTGTAAAGTAAAAAATCTTGGTCTCACTATAAACACTACTATAAGCTGGACAGACCATGTTATTGACACGTGCAATATAGTGTTCGCTGGCACACTCTGAAGAAAGTAAAAGATTGCTTGCCGTTTAATGTTAGAGTGCAGCTGGTGAAAACATTAATTTTTCCTTATTTTAACTATTGTGATACTGTTATCAATGACATGACTATGGAATTAGCTAACAAACTTCAGCGTGCTCAAAATTATTGTTTACGGTTCATTTTTGACTTAAAACGTGACGATCATGTGACAAAATATTATAAACAAATTTCAATTCTAAAACTTAGTTTTTTTCGAAATTATCATATTTTGTTGTTATTGCACGCTATTCTGCTCACTGGATTGCCTCGCTATCTGGCAGAAAGGTTTGTCTTTAGCTCACATGTAAATGCTACCGACACACGACGAGGAGCTTCATTATTACTTATACCCAGGCACAGAACTGAGGTATTTAATAAATCTTTCACTGTGATGGCATGTAGGCTATGGAACTCATTGCCGGAGAGTTTAAAATGCATCAATGACCGTGTTCAGTTCAAGAAGGCTTTGGGTTGTTGGTTCTGCGACAGTTTTGGGTAGTTTCGGGCGCTCGGGTGGGATTTGAGGCATGTTCTTGAATGGGTGTGTGTATGAGAGTGTAAGTGTGTTTATGTATATGTTTATGTATTATAGTGTAGCATAATTAACTTTTAATTTTATTTTACTTAGTAGACAAATGAGTATATTTTTAGTTTTTATTCGTTATGTTTTAGAAGTAATTATTATTTGTGGTTTTATTTATGTATTCATTTTTATTTGTAATATGATTTTTTTTTGTATTTGTGTATTTTTTGTTTCGAGGTTAAGTGGAAGAGAGGACCAAATGGTCCTAACTTCGCCTCAATAAATAAAGATGATATATATATATATATATATATATATAATATATATTTATTGTTTCAACCCTTAAATCAAAATGATTTATAGCCTATGTCTCATTCCCGGTCATGATCTATATGTGTGCTAAATTTAATTCAAATCCATCCAGTAGTTTTTACGTGATTGAGTAACACACACACACACACCCCCTCCCCCTACACACACACACACACCCACCCTCCACAGGCAGAAACCATTCGATTTTTATATAATAGTATAGATTTAATCACTCCCCAAAACGTGTTCTGAGGACCATGATCGGTGCTCATTTACTACTCCCGACCTTAGGTCACACCGTAAGGGTTACCGAAATATTTCATCTTTCCTATGGAAATTCGTTAATAACGAAGTTTATCTAAGTCGGCAATATCAGACCTCGTGTTGGACGTGAACAAATAAATTCACTGCAACTTTGAAACTTTCTAGACAACTTTATCTCGTTAAGTAAATAAATGTCCAACTTTCTTCGTTAAAACTTTTTTTAACCGAGATTAAAAGTATCTTGAAAGTTGCAATTAAAACTGTCGAGAAACGAATTGAAGATGGAATCATTTTGTCGTTCGTTTTCCTTGTTAAAACTACGGCTGCGGAAGGAAATGTTATCTCGCGTTGCCTTGGCAACGTTATTGAACAGCTGATTAAATACTTTTACTAAACAGCGCTTCTCAGTTAGCCGTTGTCGTCTGCTTTTACAGTTCTGTACTATAAGTTAACTAACCATCTAACGAGTAGCAATGACCATTTCCAGAATACAATATAGACTGAATTGTTGATGCAGACCGTTCAACCGTGGAATGTACATCTTGCGTATTAAGTTTGTCGCACACTACGGCGCGCCGCGCAGAGCCTCCGCGAAAAGGTTCCGACTGAACTATTTACATGTAACCTAATGGAACTGCGTCCATTAAGCCGCGGTAGCGCTGCGCTACCTGGGAGAATTCGGCTGGAATTATTCCACAAGAAGCGGCGAGGCGTGGCTTTGTGTGCGATGGTAGGCGGAAATAAATGCATGGTTGAAAACGAGGTTCGGTTGTGTCCCTGATATCTCGACTGCTTCGCAGAAACAACGAACTTACTCTATACAAGCCCACTAATTACTGAACCGTAAAGCAAGTGGAGCTCCAGTGTGCGCACCTCACCAAAATAATATTCCACGAGGCTGCGCGGCGCGGCGCGCCGTAGTGTGCGACAAGCCTTAAGGTGCGACAAGCCTTAAGGTGCGTACACATTTGCGCGCTGAGCGGCGTATTTTGTCCGGGGCGCCAGCGGCGATCCAGCTCCTGCAGGTTTTTTTTCAACGAACACTTTGAACGGGAGCGTGAAAGGTTTGTCGTTTTCTGGGCGCATGAGATTATTGTTTTTCAAAATATTAATTTTCCAGTGATTAAATATGGATTGTTCAGAAGCGAATTTAATGAAGTTAACGGATTCCTACAGAAACCAGATTATTCTTTGGGATTCTCTGCATAAGGATAATTGTTTTAAAATATGAAAGCAGATGATCGGCGAGAAATATCCGTGGAGATGGATATATCGGCGGACCAGTGTAAAAAATATCTTTGCTGTCTTCATACCGACGGGAGAAGATCAAGTCGAAAAGCAGCCTGGGAACAGGAAAAGATAATTTGTGAATCAAATAAGATATTGTGTACATCTCTTTTAATTGTCATTATTCAATTAGTTAGCCCTGGTAGTGGCAGAACTGGCCTTGTAAATTCGCTCTGATTTTTTTTGCAAGCATTTATAGTTATTATATGCCAATCCAAAAGTGTTCAATACCTTTTATATAGAAAAAGTTCCCAAAAAATTCATATATGCAACTAACAAATTGATTGATGTAAAATTTTAAAAGTTATTAGCTAAGGAAGCAAAACATTTCCAGTAACGGAAAAAATCCAACTTTATGAAACGTAGTAAAAATGTTTTGAAATTTTTTCAAAATATACAAACAAGTTTAATTTAGTTGTAATACGAAGTGTATAAAAATAAATATGTATATCAGTTTAAAACAAAATTTCAGAAAACACCAGATTTCCTACTACAAGACCGCTAACAAAATTAGCCTATTTTGAAATATTATTTACACCGCGCGCAGTTAGTGAATGAAATAAAATTTTTAGGCCTAGATGGTGAGTCAAAATTATGTTGGAAGGCAGTCTTGGAGTGTAAATTATTAGTGAATTTCCATAGGAAAGATGAGCTATTGCAGTCACCCTTATGGTGAGACCTAAGGGTGGGAGTATTAAATGAGCACTGATCATGGATGGTCCCCAGAACAAGTTTTAGTTTGTCATTATGTTATTGTATACATATATATATGTGTTTGCATTTAAAGTCCCATTTGGTCCAATTTTGGTACACACGTCGGTTTTCTAAGTTGTTCGAACGAGTTTGTTAGCCAAAAAGATCCAACAACAGGAAGCAATTTTTTTTGAAAGTAAGTAATTTATCTTTGCTGTTTTTCGTACTAAAAAGAAACTTTTTGCGGTTTTATGTAAAAATATAAATAAAGAATATTATTCTACACATTTTGGGGTTTTTTATACGACCTTATAGTTCGTTTGGTTCCAAAATCAATAAAAACTTGTGGTTCAAAACGGGAGGGGGGGGGGGGATTTTATTGTTAGTCAGCTTCTGTTGCGTTGCCGACGGGATGAAAACCGCTGCGATCGATGTAGACCTGAGCCTTGCTGGTTCTTTTAACCCTTATTATAACTGCTGTTATAAAAACACAAAATAATTTGATTTGAATATTTAACATTATTCACCATCTTAGCTTTGGGGTTATTATTAATCCTACACCTTTATTATAAAGAAAACATAACATGATTATGTGTATAGAATGTTCCAACGGGGTTGGCGTGCGGAGCGCGCAGTGGTTTCCCCTAGTACCAAATATTTTACGACAAAGGGAGCACCATACTAAATATAATTCAAATTTGTTTATTGTTTTTGCAGTAATCAGTTGTTTGCTTTTATATTTTCATTAAACAGCAGATTTTAAAATTTTAAACAATTATTTGTATTTCCAACTTTTAGGTTAGGTTTTCGTAGACAATGCCATCTGTTGACATACA
>JAGFPH010001378.1:208761-221288 GCA_018207615.1 Philaenus spumarius
GATTTTATACTTTTAAACAATTATTTGTATTTCTAACTTTTAGGTTAAGTTTTCGTAAACAATGCCATCTGTTGACATACAAATAACACACACTATACTAAATATTTTACGGCAAAGGGAGCGCCATAATAAATATTAATTAAATACTGTATGTTTAGTGTTTGTATAGTAATCAGCTGTTTGTTCTAATATTTTCATTACCCAGCTGATTTTAAACTTTTAAACTATTATTTGTATTTCTAACGTTTTAGGTTAGGTTTATGTTTAAGTGTAGACCTGAGCCTTGCTGTTTCTTTTAACCTTTATAAAACTGCTGTTATGCGGAATATTATGATTTGGACATTTAACACGATTTACCGTCTTTTTTTTGAAGGAATTATTAATTCTACACCTTTATTATAAAGAAAACATAACATATGTACATAGAAGATTCTAATGGGGTTGACGTGCGGAGCACGCAAGAGTCTTGCCTAGTTTCAAGTATGAATTAAAACTAGTAAAGTATGTTTTTATAATGCTGAAACTGCAAAGATGTGTGTTTTCAATGTTGTAACTCCTTTTACGGAGTTCGGTGATGTCACAGAATACAAACTTTGACGCATGCGCATATTCAATATCGCAACCTAGCATACCTTATCGTTTACATACCTTGACGATAGCATTAACACCTGTATAGTTGAATATCAACGACAATCACGATTAAAGCCACAGTCTTGTCAAGGTCAGCGGTTTCTAATATCTTCAACCGTTAGAAAAATAATTAATTACAATCGGACAAAAATGCGACTAAACACTCAAATTATTAAGGGAGAACTGAAATTTTCAGTTAAATCGGTCGAGTAGTTTTTGAGCCTATGGAGGTCAAACAACGAAACATTCATTTGCTAATGATATACCCTTCCGAACAATATCAAACTTTAACTCTTTTCCACAACATAAGGACTTTCAATGCAGATTTTTGTTTGTATCACACTTTGTTCATGACTTCAATCATTTCAAAAATGATTTTTGTGATTGCTTTTTGAAGTGAAAACTTCTTTAGGCGCACTTTTGGATGAGGTCAAATGTACGAACTCTTTCGAAGTAAGACGCTTTGCGTGTTTGATGTCGTCGATAATTTCTTCTTCTTCATTGGTTTACACACGTACTAATATAAACCAGAAGTTTAATGTAACAGCTGGATTGTAAAAGAAGAAGAAATCGACGATAAAATAGGCAGTGGTAAATTCAAAGTCTAAGGCTGGTATTCATAGTCCTTTATTAAGGTAGACTCAAACTCCCTCATGTAAGAAACCCGTAAGGTCGAATCATAACTTAAAGAGGCCTTACAAATCGTTTTCAATTCATAGACGTTTATTTAAGGTGGCCTTAGATGAGGCTACATTTAAGGAGACCTAAAGTGTAGAAGACACCTGTACCAATGTTACAAAAGTAAATACCTCTCGAACGAATATTTCATGATCTATCTTGGACCTGGGCTATCTTCCTAGAAGCACTCCTCGTGCTACCAAGCGCGTCCACAGTTTGCTGATAGTGGGACGGCCACAACGGTGGTTAGATACGAAATAAGTAGGCAGCCAGGCCTAACGAATAAGCAGTTGGGGACGATGAGGCGGTAGTCACTCACCCCACGGTGGCTACCTTCAAAACCTTGGGGTAGCTACTCAATCCCATGTATGTGGGCGCAAACCTTCGGTAATCAGTGGGTAGGGTAAGACGTATGTGTGCCCGACGGTGACTCATCTAACGGGGCATGGGTAACCATGCCGACACGAGGACTACGAGTGGAGGGAGCCTCCTTGCAGTGAATACTTCTTCCGGTGAGAGCAGCCACGCCACTCGGTTTTGGTTGTATCCTCTCTGGTCGAAGGCTACTGCACCAGTCAGCGACAGTGAAGGGACTTTACCTCACAAGTTCCTGTCCTTAAAGCTGCCCGGAATCCCATGCTCTATGGGTAACGGGCGCATCCTTGCGGCAGGGCGTGAGGTAGGGCTACGCGTAAGCGTACCTGACGGTGACTCGTCCAACGTGGTTGAGGTATCCCTGCCGACACGAGTACTATGGGGGAAGGAGTCCCACTGGGTATTATCCAGTGCCTTCCACACAGTGTGGTAGCTCCACTGGGCATTAGCCAGTGCCTTCCATATGGAGATGGTCTCGTAGGGGCAGTAACTTTTCTGGATAGCTTTAGATACAACTTGAAAGGTCCGTGGTGATAAGCGAGAGTTTCCTTACCACACTTAGACTCTGTCTAAAAACCCACAATTCACGAATTTCATGAACTATAAATAAAGCTATCTTTGGGCAATTTAAATTGTTAAAGCATTTAAAATGCATTTATGAACTTAAACAGAAATCGTTCATGACATTCATGGTTGCTTACTTTAATATTGTTGGCACTTACGTCCAACACGAGGCGCAACTTAGCAACTACAAAATCAGCTGTTAAATAAACTGGTGAATTTATACAAACTGTTTTATAAACAGCTTGCTTCAGATCATTCAGATGTTGGCTTATAGGCCTAAATCGGCCTCACTCCCTCTCAATTAAACAAACTAACGATTACATCAATTATGAAATTGGTACAAGCCTAGTTTACGCATAGCTCAGTATTTACTTTTATACTTTTAGCTATTTGCAATATTTAGTTATGCAATGACATCGATAAACTAATAAAACAGCCTTTATTGATTTTAAATTTACTCTAATTGCCACTCCAACTGAATAGTTTTGCAGTACAGTATACGTTTTGTGGTTATGTGCATACTGATGGCTTTAATTATTTTCATTTCAGACAT
Organism: Philaenus spumarius; assembly: GCA_018207615.1. Taxonomy (NCBI): domain Eukaryota; kingdom Metazoa; phylum Arthropoda; class Insecta; order Hemiptera; family Aphrophoridae; genus Philaenus; species Philaenus spumarius. The sequence continues at coordinate 211,562 of JAGFPH010001378.1, forward strand.
CATTATTAACTGAATGATTAAATTAAAATATGCATTATCACATTTATTTGAACCGTTAGGCCAATCCAAAACAAACTCAATCTATTAAATTGTCTTATCAATTCATTTTGTTCAGTAGCCTAAGGCTATACCTACTAGACTACGTAAGTGAAAAAATATAAGGCAAGAGACTAGTTAGTTTTTTTTTATAAAAATTTCTCATATACAATTTAGTAAAAACACAATCCTTCCTAACAATATTAAAGAATATGGGATATTGGTAATCCTCTCTTATTATAATTTATTGATCTGGCACTAATTGGGAATTAACATTTTTTACTACATCCTTTGAAAATCGGGATCTCATTTCAAATTACAATATAAAATATTTTTCGAATTGATTATCATAATCCCGAATATACCGTTTAGAAGTCCTTCTATAATCACAAGGAAAATCAATAAATTCAAAAAAATCTTCATAATTAGCCACTTCGTGTGTCATTAGATTCACTTATGAACTCCCTAAATTTCCCAAAGGCAAGTTGGTAGCTACCTTGAGAAAATTACGAATTCGAAGGTTCCCGTTAGGCCTGCTTAGTGAAAAGGAGCGACTCGGCATTGCAAATGAACCTAAGGCAGCCTATAGGCAACTTTAAAGAAGGCTTTAAGGCTTATTTAAAATCTATACTTAAGGTTTGACCCTGAATTCAAAAATCATATCTTAAGGCCTCCTAAACTCTTTCTTTTCTGAAGGCTACTTCTGAAACGACTATGAATTCCAGACTTAAGCTCAATAGCTGTATGGATTTAGTCATGTCACGCTACGGATGAAATGGAAATTGTACTTTATAACTTTGTAAGTTGTGTTAAATTAGTGTACTTGGTGATAACTCTAAAATGAAAATAGTGCTTTGTCATATTTTTATAATGTCTAAATTGGCTAATTTGTTTGATATGGTAAAGCATGTAAATGAATTAAAAAAAAAGGCGTTGTGAAACTTTTAATACGAATTAGCTGTTTAACTTTAATATTTAACAACAGATATTAAAATATAATGAAGTAAGCCTTTCTCGAAGATTTTCAAGAAACCTGTGTTGGTATAGACGGACTATAGACAATCATGTTTGTAACAATTTCTGTATTTTAAACAAAGCAAGGCCGTAGTCAGGAAAACTTTTCGGGGGATCAGGTCAGGAAAGGGGATTTGAATCTAAACCCTTTTAACACGTTCACTGCTAAGGACGCACTTGTGAGCTTGACACTGAACACTATGAGAAGCGGCCGACGCACAGTGCATTTTACGCCAACCCCATATTGGGAGTACTTTCAATACCCAATGCATTGCGTGCTTCGCACGCCAACCCCCGTATTGGGAGAACTTTCAATACACAATACTTTGCGTGCTTCGCACGCCTACCCCCGTATTGGGAGTACTTTCAATACATAATGCATTGCGTGCTTCGCACGCCAACCCCCGTAATGGGGGAATTTTTAATATCTAATGCATTGCGTGTTTTGTTAGAGTAAAGTATTTTTGTTGAACCTTCATAGTTTTCTTATTTTAGATAAGATCAAGCTCACAAGAGAGTAAGTCCGTAACCTACTGCATCCACGTGTATTGTACGTTGTAGTTTAATCAAGTAAATCTAAATATCAGTATGCATGCAATGCACAATGATGTAATATATGTTGCTGAAACCTCTGTTGTGTTGTCTATTTTATAATTTAATTTGCACTTTTTAAACCTAGTATTAATTTTTACTACTAAATTTCGGGATTTCGGGGAGGGAGGGGGGGTTGACCCCTTCCTCCATTGCTACGGCCTTGAAACAAGGTAAGAATAATGATCAAATTTCGGACTAAACCAATATGGCCAACAATTTATATTCATGTCAGTTTTCACTTCTGTCGGCAGTTCCACTCCAGCTTTTTATTATAGAGTAAATAAATCAATTTACATTAGAGTAGGCTACATTAACGTGTGCAAAAATAAAGATTCTCTTATCGTATTGGTGTCTTCCATATTGATAACAGTTTTGTTGAAAACTCGTTTTGCCCGTTCAGCATTGGTATCTTTAACAAAACAACACGTATTTTATAGTACCGATTTCAACACCATAACTGATCAACCGATTTTTGGTTGGAAAAATCATGTTTATAAACGTTTAAAATAAAGTCCAATCCTGCACGGAAACCTCAATAAACAAAAACGGTTCATGTGGGTAGTTTCTTAATTAGTTTACGTTTGTAAAACGCGGCATTAAAGTCTCCCGATTATCTTGGTCGTCAAACAGTAATTGTCAGTGAGTTGAACGGGTGGGGATGCCTGTACAAACAGAAATTAGGCTGAAGATATATAGTCCTGTTTACGGAAGGGGTATTTCCCTTGGGACGCTCTGTATACATCCAATGCACAGAGATATGCAACCGGTAAATTATTCGGACGGACAAAAAGCTATGACTGCAAACATCTAGGGAAATGTATCGTTGGAAAGTTAAATTAGTGGATACAGTGACTGGGATGGACCGTTTGCTCTCTACTCTTGTAATAACGTGTATTTTAGGTATTATAAACAATACTGGTAAGATCCCGTGAATATCACGTGCAGATTAATCTGATACGCATGATAACAAATATAGCTTCTAAATATTAGGTTTAATATGTTACAGAACTAATGTAGGCAGGGGCGGATGCATAGGGCGGTGGGCCAGGCCCTCTCGCAATAGGAAAATTATAAACAAAAAACTTATACAATACAGACGAATTTATTGAAGATTAACCGTGAGCCCCAGCATCATATACAAATATTAAATAATCTATAATAATAATAACAATAATATATAGATTATTTAATATTTGTATATGATGCTGGGGCTCGCGGGTTATCTATAACCTACTAATATTATAAAGAGGTAAACTTTGTTTGTTTGTATGTAGGGGATAATCTCTGGAACTAATGAACCGATTGAAAAAATAGTTTTACTAATAAAAAGCTACATTATCCCTATGTAACATCCCTATAATTAATTTTGTTAAAACATTTTTAATTTCAATAGTTGTCAATTTAGTCGGGAAAAATTCTTATTTTAGGCCTAGACTGATGAACCAACACATGTATTTACAGTTATTACCCTATTAACCAATTGAATAAAATAACAGTTTAAACAGCTGTTTGCTCTAAACACTGAAGCAATTATTTGTATTTCTTACTTTTAGGTTAGGTTTTCATTAAAGTGCAGACCTGAGCCTTGCTGGTTCTTTTAACCTTTATTATGACCTGCTGTTATAAAATATACGAAATAATTTTATTTGAACATTTAAAACTATTTACCATCTTAGTTTTGGGGTTATTATTAATCCTATACTTTTATTATTAAAGAAAACATATCATGCGTATAGAAGGTTCCAATGGGCTTGGCGTGCGAGACATGCAGGGGTTTCCCCTAGTCTTCAATAAATTCGTCTGTATTGTATAAGTTTCTTTTCCTATTGCACGGGGTCCTGGTCCATCGCCCCCTTTTATAAGAGGATTTGTCCTGACTGAATGACAGACTAACTGACATAGAAATTAACGTGGATCAAAAACTAATTAAAATAAAAATACGAAAATGTAAAGTTATATTCTTATGGGGTTGTAGACGCACACTAAAAAAGGATTTGTATGTTAAACTGTAAAAGTTGCGACAAAATTTGGATAAATCATCTGTTCCGATCAAAAGCTTAGCAACAAATGTTTGTTTATAATCATTATCATAGAAAACAAATTAGCAAATTTAGAAGCAGTTTATTATTCTTCACAACCAACAGCTTTTTGACCGTTTCAGCTCGACCGTTCGACATTTCGTCTGTGTGTCTGTTTGTCCCACGATTACGGCCAAACGCCTTGACCGATTGTGATGATTTTTTTGCATGAATGTTTCTTATTCCTAGGCCGAGCGATGTATATATACGGTTTTTTCCATTTTTCATTTTTAACCCCTTAAATAAAATAAAAATTGCGGCCGCACCATTTCTCTCAGTGTAAGCGTTTTTCCAAAGTCAGTTTGAGGCTTAACCGTAAGTCGAATTTAAAAACTAATACAATTTTGCGGGTAGCAAATTTGATTTTAAACAAAGTTGTATTCTTGATTTTTTCCGTATCTCTAACGGTAAGCCCACACAATGGCCGCAATCTTCAAATTTGTTAAAAATCATCCAAGTTTTTGTATTTTAACCATGTTTTTATACGTTTATTCTAAACCAATTCAAAAGTGTTCCGTAGTTCTTTTGTAGATACAGGTTCAAAGAATTCATATATGCAAGTAAAAAAAGGAATTGAAGTAAAATTAACAAAGTTATTAGCTCAAGAAACAAGCATGTTCAGTAACGAAAGGAAAAGTTCAACTTTAGGCCTACATAAAAAGTAGTAAACATTTTTTGTAATTTTTTCATAAATATAAAAACGTTTCGTAATTTAGTTCTAATTAGAACTGTATACAAATATTTATCAAATTCAAATTTCTTATTTTGAAAACACCAGTTTTTATGATGTTCCTACTACCAGACTGCTATCAAAACTAGGCATATTTTGAATAGTAATTTAGGAATACTATATCCTTTGCCAAAAAATGACATATTATTATAAGAAAGTGTAGAGAATAAATCAAAGAATTGAACAGTATACTTCTAAATTATTATTCCATAAAAGTATTTGACTTAGCTTTACTTGAATTAAAAAATGAGATGAAACAAATGAAACATTGCGGTGATAAAGAACATACAAAAAATGACCGTTGGACAGCGTGGGAAGTGTTGGTACATGGGTTGAGATCACTATCACGACGCTTTAACATCGTTTGTTTCCATTATTTCTAATATTGGAATATGAAATGGAACTGAAGATACATTGTTATTAACCTAAATAAAACACAATGCCCCCTAAAAGAAAATCTTTAGCAGTTAAAGCTCAAGAAAAACAAAAACGAGAACCAGAATTCCCGGAATCGCGGGAATTGCAAAATAATGTTTCACTGGCTAAACCTTCTGCTTACTTCCTTACAGGCACACTATTTTTAACCTAAGCACATTTGTTACATCAGCGAGCGAGGTCTACTGTACACAGAACTACTAGTATAGGTTTGATAAGCAAACGCAAACAATATAACGAACTCTGCTTATTGTTTTATAATTCAATTCAAACATCTGTTGTTACGTATTATAAATAAAACAGCTGATTTCGATCAAACACTCCCTAGTTCAATATTAAAATAATACTAGTTAATTATAATGTCATATTCTGATTTACGAGTTCCTATTAAAAAAAAAATGATGTATCAAACATTTCAGTTTTTGTCCCATTTCAATCGGACATCTTTCACGGTTTTAATAAAGTTATAAACAAACGCAAAATATTATAAACAAAATATTATCACAAAGTAGAAGCTAAATACAGATGTAAAACAATACTTTTATAAATATGCAATTTTCTGAAAACTCAGAATTTTTTTGAAATTTTTTGAGTGCTTAGATAAAAAGGTTGTTGAGTTTTTTCGGCTAACGAACTCGTTCAAGAAACTTAGAAAGCCAACGTGAATACAAATTTAGACCAAATCGGTTGTAAAATGCGGCCGTTACAGAGTGCGAACCACGATGAAATTTTTAATGCGGTCGGTGGTTCTTGATAAATCCCGACTTTAGGTCTCCCCAAAAGAGTCATTGCAATTGCTATAAAGTTGCGGACCTGAAATAGTTCATAGAACCACCCCATATTATACAGGGTGACGCAAAAGTCACTTGGCACTGGTTTAAACAAATACTGAATTTATTTAATTTATTACAGAAAATACCTACAATTATTATCTATTGTTTCAAACTGTTTTCCTTCTTTGTTAATGCATCTTTAGTCTTCCGGGAACACTGTTACGGCATAGATCGTTATTACTGTTCAAATCATTGAATGTGTAGTATATGTGATTTTTCAATTAGTCAATGGTATGTGGCTTTCTAGAATAAACAGAGTCCTTGACGACACCCCATAGGAAAAAATCCATTGGCGTGATTTCTGGTGAACGTGAAGGCATGTCAATATCTGCCCTTCGACCAATCACTCTTTTTTCAAAAGTGTTATGCAAATAATTGCGGACTGCAGTGGCACAGTGTGGTGGAGCACGGTCATGTTGGAAGAATATTTCCTGAAAGTTTTCAACACACGCCATGAGTCTTGGGAGCACGTAATTTTAAAGCAAATCCAAATATTTATCTCCTGTCACTGTTCCTTCAAAAAATTATGGTCCAAGTACGCAAAATGATGATATTGCCCCCAAACACTCACACCTGGTTGATTGAGTTTTTGCTCTAGCAAAAGATGTAGATTTTAATTATAGGCCTACCAGTAAGTACGTCAACTTGCCCGCTTAACCTGAAATTGGCCTTATCAGACCACACAATTTTATTGAATAACTGAGGATCATGATTGTGTTGGTCAATCATCAATTGACGAAACTGAAGACGTCGATCTGGGTCATCTTGAAGTAGCCCATACAAAACGTGGAATGTAAACTTTAAATTTAGGTGTATGTAAGGCCTCGTTTATGCACTAGCCTCGTTGCAATTTTGTCAAGCGGTTGACCGCGGCGGCTACCCGCTCGTTTTTTAAACAATGTGGTGGAGTAGCCAGTGCTGCCAACTGTTCTCTAGTCCTGTCAGTCTGAAAAAGTGTAATAGAAAATGTAATCAAACACCGGGTAGGTTGGCAGCACTGACATGGCGGGAGCGGTGAGCCGCTGTGCATAAACGCTCCCATTTAAACCAATGCATTTTGAAACCGCAAAAAACTGCGGTTTGCAAGTACACCGCTCTGTTTCTGTGAACCGCTGCGGCTCGCCGCTCCGCTTCTTGTTGCATAAACGTGCCCATTTAACTCAATGCACTTATAAAAGTAGCGCGGCGCGCCGCTGCGGTCGACCGCTAGTGCATAAACAGGGCCTAACATTCTTTGCTACTCCAGTTCGGAGGCTAATCGTCCGGTTGATTTTCGTGGACTTTGTCACAGCTAAACACACGCTCAATTTATTTTCGACTGTTATTGGGCCACCAGATCTTGGTGAATCCGTAACAGATCCATGTTGTTAAAATTTATCTCGTATGGCGTACACTGTTTGTCTAGAGGGTGATTTTGAATTAAAATGTCAACCTTATTCATTAACAACTGCAGTAGCACCACTTTTATAAAAAAGTTTTTAAAACGAAAATCCTTCCTTCTTTCGTTAACATCGTTACAACAGTTTAACACAAAAACCAATACAGAAACTACAGTTTTAAATACGTCCAGCTGACTAGACCGATTGTTGTCGCCAACTTGAAAACGCATAATTATCAATATTTTGTAATAACAACTTCACAGACTAAAACTATTGTACTACTTCTTGCTGTCAATTTAATATTTTTTTACCGACTGTCAAGCGACTCAAGGAAAACAACTAGACGACATTTATTTAAATTAATTGCTTCGTTAATATTAGATGTGAAGTGAAATACCCTTTCCTATTGTACTGTGCATTCACGGGTATTGAGTTTAATTTGAGAAGTGCATCCAACGTCGTGACTGATTTAAAATGGCACATTATCGAGGGAAAAGCAGTTTTCATGATTTAATGACCGTGCACACTGGCAAATAAGGAGTTAATTAATATTTAATGGAGATTAAAGTTACATATTTAATGATTCAAAAGTAGTTTTCTTTATTTTAATGAGAAGATTGCGTTTGTAATCAAAGGCAGATGCTTGTAATCAAAGGCAGGTACTGCCAAATAAGGAGTTAATGGATATTTAATGAAGATTAAATTTACCTTTCAAGTTATTATTATTGAGCACCAAATTATTCACCAATTATTGTAAAGCCTGACTGCCATTGTGACAACACAACTTCTATTTACTAATTTAAAGGTATAAATAACACAAAATGTCCCCAAGTTAACCCCAGAACTAATACCCGGTAAAATATGTCGTCCCGTAAATCATATTTATTGCAACCGAGGTTTACCTTGAAATGTCCTTAAGTACAAAGTGTACGTTTTGTCGTCTGTCCGCATTGAAGGAACAAGTTTACCTCTCTTTGTGCAACAACAAGCTAAGAGGTTTTAGAAAGATTGACACTATTTACAATGTTACCTTTCGTCCTCAATACATTTTAAAAGAAAATGGTGAAAATAATAATTTGACCACGCAACCGAACCGCTGGAGTGAGTTAAGGGAATTAAAAAAATTAAGTTCTTATGTTTTAGAATTTCAACCAACTATTTGAGGTACACTCACGAACAGTGGTGGCTGGTGAGTTATTAACCTGGTGGTTGCAATTATGTAAAGAGAATTTTCGGGGGTATGGAATATGAACGCAATTTAACACATTATTTTAGATGATGAATTACACGTGGAATTATAAGTTTTTGTCTTAATTACAACAAATGTTAACTTAAATCCATTAAAATGATTTGGTTACCATTACGAACAAGTGAAAAATTTGTAGCTTTCAGTTAAGGGTACTACTAGCATACAATAAAATAGTAAATAAACTGGAAATAACAATTTATATGAATAAACATAGGAATCAGGCACATTATAAGTTTAAATATCACTAACCTCATTTAAAAAGAAAGTCCATCCGTCTGATATTCAGATGGGCAAACTTAACAGAATTTTAATTTTATAAGAAACATAGCAATTAACATAATCGAATTTATGAACTCGCCCTATATCCTATTTAGGAACTTGGCCTATCCTTTTTTGTTCAAAAACTATTATTTGAATTGTATGGATGATTGAAAATAGATTTGGGATTATGGGTTCAAACATTTTGGTAAATAGGTTATGGCCTATCATTAAAACCATAATTAAATCATGAATGGCACGAATATTAATTATGAAAAGAATATTAACAGCTTTTGTTTGGCGTCTAATCAACATTACACTTTCTGTCTAGGCCCACTCAAATTGCTACAAGTTATGAAGAATAATGTAAAAATAACTATTGTAATGGATTTAACTATGTACCATACTACACTAATTTTCTCTTTACTCACTCAACATTCTCCGCATTCCTAGTATAATCCAGACACACACACTAAAATATATTAACAAAATCTAAAACAAATAAACACCAAACACAGCTAGCAAAAATATGAGAACAACACATAACCTCAAAATGTCTTGTATTATTCACTTAACAAAACATGGAATATGACAGAACAAAAATTCATTCAAATGAGGTTGATATTGATAATGCACTGATAAAAAGAATGATATCGATCTAATTGTTCAAAGTTTCTGGATTATTAAGGCTGAAACACTCTCTGCTGATATACAGTTAATTGTATTCCAATTAAAGATAATCTATTCTGAGGGAAATGTTTTGGTTTTGGAAGTGATAAACGATCATTCGTTTCAGATTTACTGGCAGATGGATGCAACGTGATTAGTGTACAACCGTTATATGTGTTTATATTAAACAAACATGACTGACAAATTAATGTATTCCTGTTGGAATTAATATACAACAATTTTATGTTTTGGTATAAGTCTCGCTAACACATACATGGTGTTCAAGGTAATGAGATCAAGGTGTTTTTAAGATGCGGCTACACACTACCCGTCACGTCACGTCCCATCCTGTCCATTCCCGTCATTATAGGTAGGGTGGTTATACTCACCCGTCACGTCTCGTCCCATCCTGTCCATTCCCGTCATTTTGGGTAGGGTGGCTATACACACCC
>JAGFPH010001378.1:221298-236733 GCA_018207615.1 Philaenus spumarius
CATCCTGTCCATTCCCGTCATTTTGGGTAGGGTGGCTATACACACCCGTCACGTCTCGTCCCATCCTGTCCATTCCCGTCATTTTAGGTAGGGTGGCTACACACACCCGTCCCGTCACGTCCAGTATATTTTTTATTGAATCGGTATATTTTTAATGGCACTCTGGGTTTTTTGGTTTTAGGTTACAACGCTAATGATATCTATTTCTGGAGACCGGACCGGTTGTCGTGCAGTTTGTTTTAATGAAAGATAATGTTGTCATTTTAATGCATAATATAAAATTTCATTTTTTTTTGTGTTTAACAAAAAAAAACAAAAAAAAAACAAAAAAAAACACCATTTCATTTTTACTTCATAGATATATTTACAAGTACACCTTTTATTGTTTTTTAGTTTTAGGTTAATAAATAACCATTATTTATTTAATTACGAAAAACGAAACAAAATTTAAGTAAATTTAAATAAATTACCGTTTAAGTTAATACTCCGTTTATTAGTTTTTATTTTAACATTTGCATTTATTTACCGATTGTCAATAAGAAGACAAAAATTGTTGGCATGGCTAAAAATTAAAAAGGTAAATGCTACTATGTATTGGACAGTAAAGTTTCACAACAAAATATCATTGTAGAGGTCGTAACCAAGTTTAGTACCAGTATTAACAAATAATTTAAGTTAAGTTTACTATAAGAAGTAGTTGTTGATTTAATACATAGTTGTTATTCTTGGCAGTGTCACTTCCTAAAGATCCTGTACGATGTTTCCTGCCACAGGAAATTAAATTGTAGTCTCTAATATTGTAATATAGGATGCATTGCTACGGACTCTTGTTTATTTATGTTTCAGAAAAATCATTTGAGGCCAACTATTTATGTTTAAATCTAAACAAAGTAAGAAATTATTAAGTAGGCTACTTTTGATAGACCTCTGAGCATTTATTTATTTACAATTAAAAAAAAACCCTAAACCGCAGACGATGAAGTTATTGTTTTATCTGTGAAATTAATTAAGTCTTTTAATACTAACTATATTTATTGTAAACAAAACTACGAGCTTTGAGTTAATGAGAGGAACTTAACAGACGTGAGTAAGGGAGCCGTTTGATTAAATGCTAAAGTTGTTTTAGAAGCAATGATTTTAACGATATATTCAAGTAAAGATAACAAGTGGAGAAAAGTAATCAGTATTTATGTTTATTTCTGCTACGGAGCCAACAAAATATAGTCAACCAGCTGGCCAGATCCGTCTTTGCACGGATAGACAAATCAAAGTTAAATATGTTATACATTAACAAAAAATATATTATATCAATAAATATATTACACTATGTAGGCCCTACTGTATTTCTTATGGGGATTTTTAGTAACTTTGACCCCCCAAACCCCCTAAAATTTCGAATTTTTCTAAACCCTTTCTTAGCGAGCACTTATGGCCTAGAACAAGCTACATACCAAATTTCGTTGAAATCCGTTCAGTGATTTTGGAGAAATCGTGATTTACTAACTTTGACCCCCCCCCAAACCCCCCTAAAATTTTTAATTTTTTGAAATCCTTTCTTATGAGCTCCTACGGCCCTAGAGGAAGCTACATACCAAATTTCATTCCAATCCGGTCAGCAGTTTTAGAGAAATCGTGATTTAGTAAATTTGACCCCCTAAACCCCCACTAAAATTTAGAATTTTTTAAAACTCTTTCTTAGCGAGCACTTATGACCCTAGAGGAAGCTACATACCAAATTTAATTCCAATCCGTGTAGTAGTTTTTGAGAAATAGTGATCAGTGAGTCAGTGGATTTGGCTTTTATATCAATAGATAGATAAACATTCAGGCATTCAACGATGTTTCCCGAATGTAAGTGGAAAAATACGAAGCGAAGATAAAAGTCGTCGCTCGACGGGACCCCTGGCTATACACACCCGTCACGTCCCTCTAGAGCGTTCAAATATTTTCCAGCCGTGACGTGACATGACGGGAGTGTATAGCCACCTCCATTTACCAGAAAGCATACCTCTGGAAAAAAGCCGGGATGGGACGTGACGTGACGGGTGTGTATAGCCGTACCTTCATGCCGCCCCTTCCCGCACTCCTTTGCTGATACACGTACACCTACATTTTTTTACTGGTCCTCAGTATATGAAACGCTTTCTCGAGAAGCCACTCAATGCCTATTTGCAACATTGTGATGATATACTATTCCCTCATCTTTGTGTTTTAAACTTGATCAGCATAAACACAGTAGCCTACATTAATAACCAAATACGGGATAGCTACAAGGGTTTTAAGTGTTGATAAATTTTGAGTTTTATTAAAACCCTTACAAGTGTTAACATGTACAAGTGTGTCCTTACAAGTGTGGGAAATTACATGTATTGTGCGTTTTCTTGTTCACAGCCTTTCCAACAAAATACAGTTTCAGTGTTCAGTACAAGGCCATTAATTAGAGTTGCAGTTACAATGGCGGACAATAGTCGGCAAAGACCCTTGGTAGGCTTCATTTGGAGAAGAAAATATTCCTTTACTCCAGCTAGTTCTTTAAGAGGTATTTTCTGCCTCATTAATAAGAACAACTTATCCGGCGGGCGGGCCTTCACTTGCGGTAGCATTTCCTTTCGGGACGACAAAGTGATACTTTAGTACCTTAAGACACAAATAACTATTGTCCATGTTTTTATGGGACGCTGAATCAATCTAAACTATTACCAAGGCCGTTCGAGCGCTCGTTTACTAGCTAAAGCTAATATATAATTTAGTTAATGTAACCCTTGCTGAGGAAGCGTATAAGCAGGTAATTTATTACAAATTAAAAATAATAACATATCAGCCCATTAAATAACGATTTACTCAAAATAATTAGTTTTTATCATGCATTTTTCCCTTTACCAAGGCGTAAAGGTATAAAATAGGGTAACATATAACATATGCTAAGGTCATCTCTTATAGGTGAACTTATTTATCGATAAATTACGAAAATAACAAAGTTCGAATCTTCTTATGTACATGATAAACGGTAACCTAGTAAGTAATCAGTGATGGAAGGCAATCAGAATACTAAAAGAGCAAAGGTCATATCAAAAGAAAGTTAATATTATTCTGTAAACATGAATGAGTATTTCTAAACCAATCGCTCGTTGGCGTTACTTATTTATTCATTGAACAAACTTTTCTAATTTGACATATACCTAATTAATTTTACATTAAATCTAAATGGCTTGAAAATGTATAAAACTATACTTTAGGCATAATTTCTTAAGTACCTTAAAGGTAATAACTAATACATCACGAATAAAATTATCCTGGGGTGGCGCAAAATAGAAATGGGCTGTAGACTGAATGTTCGACTCTCAAAGCCTATAAATCCTAGAAATGATTCAATTGAGACCTCTGAACGTCAGAAATGTAATGAATTTGCTCTTTCTAGTCAAGTGAAAAATTGGTCTCCGACCACTGTGAGCCGTGTGTATGTTAGTAGTAGCATAGATCATGAATAATAAAATAGATCATGCATGCATACAGGGGCTGTGTGCCGGAAAAAAGGTTGTCGGGAAAACAGTGCATGATCGCGCCGCGAGGTAGCGCTAGGGAGAAATCATTGATAGCATTGTTGTTTCACACCGCTTCCGTCGTTTCTCCAATAGATATCGTCGAATTTCCAGTGGAACGAAATATTGCATTGATCGGAGTTCTATTAGGTTATACAAATACGATGGTAGTAGTGAGATTTGCATAATTCATCAGCGTCTACACTAAGTAAAATAATCAGTGTAGTTTTAAAATGTATTATTAATAATTTTGCGCTCGTAATCATTAAAATAATTTTACTTGTATTTTTATTTATATACTAGGGGAGCCCCTGCGTCCTCCGTCAAGGTGTAAACGATAAGGTATGCTAGGTTGCAATATTGAATATACTCACGCGTCAAAGTTTGTATTCTGTGACATCACCGAACTCCGTAGAAGGAGTTACAACATTGAAAAACACATCTTGCAGTTTCAGCACTATAAAAACTAACTTTAATAGTTTTATTTCATATAAAACTAGGGAAGACCCTTCCATGTTCCGCAAGCAACCCCATTCGAATCTTATAAGTACATACGTTATGTTATGTTTATAATAAAGGTATAAGATTAATTATAACCTCAAAACTAAGATAAATAATGTTAATTGTTCAAATCAAATTATTTCGTATATTTTGTAACAGCAGTTATAATTATTTAATAATTGTTTCATATTTTGAAATCAGCTGTTAATATTGGTTACTTACTACCAATGACCGTATATTATCAATAAATAGGTGTATATTTATATTTATATTACTATAAATAGTGTAATACTACTATTACATTATAATAATACGTCTTATTTATTTTTAATAAGGATGTAACATAGTTATTTCTTATTTTTAAATTAAATAACGCAAGTTTTTATAGGTTTGTTTGTGTTGAAACATGTGTTGGTTCAGTCTAAGCTTAACTTAAAATGTATTATTTTTTACTAAGCTGGACATCCGAATCGACTGTTTTATCTGTTATTTTATTCAATTAGTTGCTATGGTAGCGGGTGTAAATACATTCAAGATATGTGTTGGTCCATCATCAGTCTAGATCTAACCTAAAATTATGTTTAATTTATTTTACCTGCCTTAATGGCAACATACACACACAATTTGTGTTTTTGTGCACATATTTGCACAGTATGTTTTGAATGATATAAGTTTCATTTTTCAATTGTCGTTTTTCAGTTTTTCATAATGTTTATTTATTGGTATTACAGCTGTTAAACGCTATGGGTGTAATGCCCAACTTGATCCTGTGAATTTGTTCCGACTAAATTTACAAATCTTGAAATAAAAAATGTTTTGATTAATATGAATTCTAGCCTATGTTGCTCAGGGATAGTGGGGCTATTTACGTAAAAACATTCCAATTGGTTCAGTAATTCCAGAGATTACCCCTTACATACAAACAATGTTTACCTCTTTATAATTTTAGTATAGATAGTGTGTGTTGTTTTTACTTCAACAGTGATGGATTTCTTCACAAAACCCTATCTTAAAATTTAAGGTACGTTTACACTTGTACACATGTATGAGAGCTTGTGTGAGATACTTGTTTGAGAAACAAGTGTGAAGTTTGAGTACAAAAATCACTATACTTGTTAAATCACGTTAGAGCATTTACAAACGCACCCCAGTTGATTTTCACATTGGATTTAACATACCATATAATAAAAGTCCTAATTTTCACAATTAGTTGCAGTGTTGTTTCCCGACTCCAATTAGAGATTAAAACGAAATATTAACATATTTGTAGTTGTACACAACACAATGAAACCTAACCTACAAAAAGTATTATTATAAATCAGCTGGTTGGGAAAAGCTTCAATATACACCTCACGCAAATCAATGTTTAAACAAAATTTTGCTCACTTAAAATATATGAGGAAATGTTGAAGCTCACGCAAAATGTGTGAGCTTTTGAGTGAGCAAATGTTTCTGGATTTGTCAATTCAACAAGTATCTCACACAAGTTGTCATACATGTGTACAAATGTAAACGTACCTTTAGATATACAATATACAAATAATTGTTTTAAGTTTGAAATCAGCTGATAATGGAAATATTATAGGAAACAGCTGACTACTGTTATTATTATAGTCAATAAACATATGTAATGGCGCTTACATTTTTGTTAAATATTGAGTATATTTGTTGTTGTTTTTATGTTCAATAGATGCTGCAGTTTTTCAAAAAGTATATAAGAACACGCTTGTATTCAAATGAAAGTTTGTGTGAAATTTTAAAGCAATCGGCGAAGAACTTTCGGAGATTATCGATTTTGATCAAACCCACATTCAAATTGTTATTTGTATAGACAAAACTTTTCGAGGTTTTAACTTAAACAATAAAAATAGACTAGGCTACATTAAATATAATGAGCGCTGTGAGTTTACCTGTGAAAAGTTTTCCTGGCTACGCCCTTGGTTGATGACGTCACAACATACAGGCATTTTATTATGTAGCCTATAGAGGTATACAGAGATTTCATAAAGTCCCTTTAAACGCTTTCGTAATTGTTTTACTGAAAATAAGTTAACTAAACTTTGTGTTGTACAACAGGACACATTTTTACATATCTGGCCCTCTATGATTTCGAGGCTTGGAAGGTGGATAAACAATTTCAAATGTAAATGTAGGTCATGTGCAATACATCATTGTAAAGCTTATTAAAAGAGAAACAGAATGGCGCAAATTAGACAATTTAGTATCTTGGTTCTTTTCAAAGTAATGGGTAATCGAAGTTCTGGAAAATTATATTTTTATTATAATATCAAAGCTGGTAATTAATTTGTTAGGGATAAGTGGGCTATTGAGGTCAAATGTAAGCAATTTTGCATAAAAAAATGTAAATAAATGAAGTACGGTGTCACGAACTTATCTGAGTTTCTAGGGTGAAAACGATGGAAACATATTGTTTGTATAAATGGAACCGGGAATACAACACTCGACCTTTCTCTGCTATATTCGTAACTCATAAGTACCACTTTTGATCTACTGATAGGATGGCCATACCTCCCTCATTTTGTTCCTGATATTTGTTGTGATACCATTCAGTTCAGACTGTTTACAAGTGAATCGCTCAAATGAAGACAAAATGTTTTTTTGATAAAAAGATTTAAGAAACCGTTTATAAGCAGTACTTTTATTCAATGAATCATTTCCAGATGGACCAACCGAAGTTACATATTTATAAAATTTAGTTTAAAGATGTACAATCACATTTAGTGTTAAAGATAGGCATACATCTCGTTATGCTACATCACCGTCAGTAACAACAGAGGAAAATCAGGTATTTGGTTTAAGTTCATTTACAGTAGAACCAATTTAATAGCCTGCTTTGATGTTATAGAAAATATATAATTTTTCAGAACTTCGAAACTTACTTTGAAACGTAGGAAGATACTAAGCTCTAGTTTGTGCCATTATGTTCCTTTTTTAATAAGTTGTACAATGGTGTATTTACATGACCTACCTTTACATTTTAAAGCCCCCCCTCCACCCCAAGCTTAAAAAATAATACAAGGTCACAATATGTCAAAAAAATGTTCCTGTCACCTAACACAATGTATATACAAAGTTTTATTAACTTATTTTCAGTAACAAAAATAATGAAGGCGGTTAAAAGAACTTTATGAACACTGTATACAAAACAGATTCTATTCGGGTTTTGCACAATAACTCTTTTAATATACTTTGGTGGCTTTTATTTAAGTACTGCAAAACGAGCTCGTTGCATTTACAATACGACATGGGATATTTTACGATTGCACTAAATCTAAGTTTTTAGCTCAATTCAGGTTATAAACAATGAAGATACGATAAAAATATGGGGCCCAACTTGTAGATCTCGCCAAGATATAATCTAGTATCTTTGAAGTTAGGGCAAAGGGCTTAAGTCAGAAATTGTTAACAAATTGTTATGGTATGAATAAAATATATATTATTTGTGATTTCAATGGTTACGTGGTGAAACATCAATGGTAAATAAGTTATATAAAAAATAAAATTTCGTGTTCTTTTTAATAAATATATATATACACATACATATTTATAATCTTATAAAAATTATGAAAAACATCCCAAGCCGGAGACCAGGTAACTAGTCATATCCCGTCAGCTTGGAAACGAGCCAACCATCGTTTGCTTTACTTCCGCCCTCCTACCCTCAAACCACAGATATGAAAACTTACCTGGTCTAGCCGAGATTCGAACCCAGTATCTTCTGATCAGGAAGATTCTATGCTATCCACTCAGCTATCATGGCTTGTCAATAAGAACTGAGAAGAAAAAATCACTATAATTAGGTGCCACCATATTGCCTATCTCGCACCTTCTCTTAAATTATAAAACACACTTTAATGCAAGCCATGAGTTTGTCAAAACTTTTAGTGCTTCTCCTGTATCGTTAACAATTTCTGACTTAAGCCCTTTTGCCCTAACTTAAAAGATATTGCATTACCACTTGATTAAAGTTTATTTTAATTCGCCAAACTGATTGGAAATTAGGTTTCCTGAAAGTTACAAAAGATTATTTTAAAAATTCGTTCAAAGATAAGTTAGGTTAATGAGGATTTTATGGGACTGTTTCGTCCTGGAATGCTCACCCTTAATTAATACAATGCAATTGCGAACTGAATTATAATTATTTTATAGATTTTTCCGCCACTCTTACAAATCATCTGATGCAAAATCTTCGATGGTTATTATTTTCTTGCCTCGTAACTTGAGGTGAGGACACGGAGGATGAGGAGGAGGAGGAGGAGGAAGGATAGAAGGAGCAATGGTAGAAGTAGTGGGAAAAAGCTCTTCGGAAGCTCTTTCAGGATTGGGCATTTTCCCAAAAGTAGTAAGTGAATCTATGTGAACTGGACGAGAGTAGATTGACTTCTTAAGAAGCACGTCCAATAAACCATCCTCTTCGTTATTGCTTTTGTAGTTGGCCATCTGTACTGCGCAGGCCACCTGAAATCACACAGACAAACTTAACTCATACACTGTACGTAATATTTTCAGATACTATCAACAATAGCGTCAAATAGATGATTCGATTTCAAAATGAAAACAACGACATTTTTTGAAAATAATCGCTTATGGTTGTGATTGCCATAGGGCATTTGCTTGTAGGGATGGCATTTTTTTTTAATATCGATATATCGTGTTTTCGATAAATCGCAAGTTCATGTATCGATACTTAAAAAATATCTGTTTATATGGGTGTTTAATATATCATTAGAAATTGTATACATTTTACACAAAAAAATTTAATTTTGTTTACATATTTCTTAATGTTAATATTTCTTAATGATAATAGTTAAGTTATGTGTAATAATTGGTTTGTTCAACTTGGCATCCTACACCAACACAGTAAATACTACAATATTATATGTAAATTTGCGGTCATTATCTTTAACTTATGACAATC
The DNA here is from genome assembly GCA_018207615.1 of Philaenus spumarius. NCBI lineage: Eukaryota > Metazoa > Arthropoda > Insecta > Hemiptera > Aphrophoridae > Philaenus > Philaenus spumarius. The sequence goes on from JAGFPH010001378.1 coordinate 230,278, forward strand.
TTTAGCTATTATCCTTCATCCGATTGTTTTGACAGTTATAGGGAATCAAAAGAGCTACAAAAAATGTATCTTGACATTTTTTGATAAAATGTACGGTTTTTGAGTAATTTGGAATTTTCAAACAGCTGCCATTTTGAAATGCATGATTAGATTTAATCGCTTATTTTTTTTAGATATATCATTGTTAGGTTAAACTTGTTAGGAGAACTCAATAAATCAAACCGTTCTCTAGATATGATTTATTTTGTACAAAAAACAAAATGACGGATATCTGGAAAACAAAGCGTTTTCGGGCCTACGTTTATAGGAACTGTTTTTCTTATTTTGACCCACAGAACCATTTCCCGAAGTTTGATCCCGTAATTACTGGACATTCTGGATAGTTAACGGTTAAACGAGCGTGTAAAATAAATTAAAACACAGACGGTCTTATTAAAGTAGTAAGGTTTTGATCAAAATCAGTTGTTTTATTCATAATGATCGCGTGTCACGTCCGTTCGCAAAACCAAAAAGTTTGTCCATACAATTTACATTTTTTAATTTTTAAGTAGGAACCGTAAATATTTAGGGGGAAAAAGTAGTTTAGATTAATCTCTGAAACGTCTCCTACATGCAAATGAAAGTTTCGTCAAAATTGGTTCAGTCATTCCATAGATTAGCACGAACAGACAGGCAGACAAAAAAGGAAAAAATGCATGTTTAGGTTTTGGTAAAGTGTGAATAACCATATGAGCTTAGAAAAAAGTATTTATTTTAGAGTCACAGTCAGACACTTCAATTTTATATACATGTATAGATGATATATAAATATATTATATTAAGGTGCCTGTATATAATATCAAAAACTTTTATTTTTTTTGCAATTTGATTTGCTTCTTCTATAAATATATTTTCTACTTCGGGTAGGTATAAAATATTTTCAATGAACATCTGCAACGAGTATACTTCTACCTTGATGATGGACTGCTGAATCCGCGGTCACCACTCGAAGCAGAAAATATTTTCATTAAATAATGTTTTATTACGAAATAGTCCTGCTTATAATTATTAGGATAAAATAATGTTGGTGAGGGAGAAAGGACTGTCAACCCCAATAGTACTAAGTTCACTCACAGGGCATAAACAGTCGTAGAGTGACAGTAACTTGAACGTAGGCCTACTGTATCTGTAACTACAGATAAATAACGTCGAATAAAATATTGAAATCCCTAAGTATTAAAGGTTAATTGTCATTGCGCCGAAGGGTCCAGGTACAAGCCTACCGGGATTGCACCGCTGCATACTAAGACTAGAGAGTGTAGGTTAGAACCCTTCAGGCTATTTTTTTTATATACATATATAAGTTATAAAAGTGTGAAGTTTTCGATATTTTGGCATATATACAAGGGGGTCGCAAAAAACCTTAGCTGGCTTTACAGGATCGTATTGTATACACTCAAATAAATGAAAAATGTTCTGTAACTTTTTTTAGAATCCCCATTTCGTCTTTTTACAAAAACTCGCTGTAACTCCAGAAATAGATAATATATTGAGTTCAAATTTGGTATGTTCTATGTTTGGCATTTTCTATGTTACGATTTACAAGTGTACCAAACACAAAGAATTTATGTTTATAAATTTCAAAATGGCAGCAGTTACACATTTTTAACGTGGAATAACTTGAAAACCGCTAACTTTAACAGAAAATTTATAAGAAACAAAATATTTCATTTTTTTAACGACAGACAAAATGTTTTTTTGTCGTTCTTGTAGGTCAAAAACATAAATTCTTGGTAATTGTCCACAACATCCAAAATAAGCCTAAAATAATCATTTTTTAAATTCCAATTCCAAATAAGATAAAATCCATTGCTCTTAAAATTTGGTGCCAGTTATTTATGTGGATATATTTTTTGAACTACACATTATGTTCTTTTTTGTTTTGGAAATGTGTGTTTTTAATATTTCAGGAACAATGTTCATTTAACGGTTAATTGAGAAGGCGGTGGATGGGGCTTTTGCATTATGGCACTTTTTGAGATATTGGTGGTAGGGTCTGCGAATGTGCATGTTTAGTTGTATCTACATACAAGGGCGAATAAATTGATTTAGTGCTTACCTTTTAAAACCTGGGATTTTACAAAAAACTCAAATATTCTCAATAAACTGTTGTAATTTATACATATTGAACGTACCTGTAGACATATCAGCATAACGAAGCAACAGAACGCTTTCCCCAGCATGTTAACTGCAGTTTCTTTTCTTTTTGCTAAAAAAGAACAACAAATGTTTATGGTTAATTTAGTAAGAATAATTCAATCGCGCAGCAGAACCGCTGACGTAATTTTAGCGAATTTTCAAAATTAAATTTATATGTTTTAGGGTTTCAACCAACAATTTGGGAAATTGGTCTACTCACGAAGGCGCTGAATAGTACGAAATACAAGTAGAATTTGTTTGCACCTAGGAATTTTCGTTCCACTCGCAGAGGAAAAACCTTTGACCTTGCGGCGTCGGGTTATGGACGGCTTCGCTTCGCTCGCAGGGTACAAACTCGGCCGTCGGATCAGAAGATGGATTTGAACAGCATCCATTTGTGGTATTTTACGATTTGATCGATTTTGGGGATCTAGCGAGTTATAAAAGGTCGTGTAAAAACAGAATGTGCGGAATAATATCCTAATTTTTTTTTTAGATAAACCCTAAAAAAAGTAATTCTAGTATGAATAATCTCAAAAAATAATTATTTCCTGTAAAAAAAACGTGCTTCTGGTTGTGCAATTTTTTGGCTAACGAACTCGTTCGAGCGACTTAAACAACCAACGCGTTACCAAATCGGACTTAAAATGCGGCCGTTTGAGTGAAAACTCAATATATGTAGGTTATACATTTTAATGACACCCCAAAACGTGATCTGGGGACCATGATCGGTGCTCATTTACTCCTCCCGACCTTATGTCCCACCATAAGGGACACTGTAATAGCCATCTTATGGAAATTCGCTAACAAGTCCAGACAAAAAATATTGAACGCATTTTTCAACTGATAAAGTTTGTGACTTATTTTTATCATTATGAATATTGTAAAATATTAAATGCAAACAGATCAATCATTTTAATTATTAGATTAACAGTACAGTAATACTGTTATCGTTTTAGTTTTTATGATTTTTATTGGGATTGGTCGGAAGTTTTTGTTGATTTTTGATTGAATTGCCCTACAAAAAAAGTAGGTAACAAAATTCGCCCCGATGTTTTACTGCTATCAAGTGACTCGACTGAAAGTCATGTATTTCGTCTTGTTTATAAGCAAATGTCTTTAATAAAAATGTATAATTAAAAATTTTTGTCAACTACGAATTTATCATTTATATGTTCATGAACGATTTCCTGTAAATTATAAAAGATTGTCTTCAAAATTAAATGAAAGATAAGTGATAATGAAGAGGACTGAATGGGACTGTTTTGTCCTGGTATTGCACACAGTTAAGTGTAAAAACAAACATTAGAAAAAAAAAACACGCGGTCATTGCTGGCGTGTGTTTTAAAAACACCACTTTTTCAATATTACTATCAGATTTTCAGATTAATTCTGAGTTTGTAACAGTTTTTATTTATTTGTTTCATATGAGAGAATCCGGATAGGGTATCACCTCCAGGTATGTAGTGCTCCTAAACCTAACATACAATAATAAATCCCTTATTTCACGTGCCAATAGTAATAATATAAACGTGTTTTAGTTTAAAATTTAGTTTTTGAAAGTTAATTAAAAAGGGCTTTGATTTTGAAAACATTAATAAAAATATTCATTAGATCTTAGTTCAGTTTTTATATTTATACTTAATCCAAGCAAATGTAAAAACACTGAATTTTTTTAGTATTATCGACTTCTTTCTATAATTTCTAGTACTTTTACAACCAGTGTTTATAAAAAATAGTTGAAATTAATCTAATCTGATGAGGTTTTCTGCATATTTTACTTTAAAAATTTTAATGTGCATCGTTTCTAGAAAATAAGAAATATAATCGACTTTTCAAAACATTATATACAAAATTCGCATGTTCTAAAAACAGCCTCCCAGATACTTTGAATAAGTTATGCACCAGATATCTGGGATGAAACACAAACCTACCTTACAAACAAAACCTGATGCTTACGATCTACACTCACACAACTAAGCAACTAAGTCTATGTGTCTATTGTCTAAGCAATTGGGTCTTTGTCCCAGTCGGGGCAAGGGGGGCTAAAGGTCAATATATAGTTATTTTTAGACAACCTACTCTTTGTTCTTTCCTTCCCACGATAGGAGGTCATGTCAGCTGGTCGCTACTCAATCTCTCTCGCACTCACACTCTCTGTTCAGAGTGACTGCTTTTTCCTAGGGTTGCCTTCCACTTAAGTTCGATTGAACATCTTTATATTTGCAGAAATTCTCTTAAGCGGACATAGTGAGGGATATTGTCGGCGGTGGAGTCTCTCTGTTGTATATTATAGTTTGTATACAGTAACTTGGCACATGCAAATAATTCTAATTTCACCATTAATATTTAAATATTCAACATTTAAAATAAATTTTGATATTATCAACTAAAGGAAATAATATAATATGTAACACCAGAGGTTTGACTTAAGATACAGTAAGCCTTTTGTTTGCTTTTATCTAATCTAAAAAAACTGTTATTATTACCTTATTATAAATTTTCCAAATCGGTTGCAAATAAACGTGTTTTGGTTCATTGTAGGCCTAACCTAAAATTATGTTTAATTCAAAACACCTGTTTAGTTGTAATAATATGTAACTAGAGATATTATAATTAAATTACAATACTGTAAGCATATTTAGTTGATTTTTGTTTGCGTTGGCTCTTAGTTTGTTAATTTAACCTAAAATGCTGATGGTAGCTGTGGTAATGAATGTCAACAAACATGCGTTGCTAAGCTTTTGATCCGAACCACTGTAATTGTTTGACCAATTCGGCCGTAAAATGAGGGTGTTTAGAGTGTGAACACATATATATAAATCAAATTTTAATGACACTCCGACACTTATTCTGGGGACTATGATCGGTGCTCATGTCTACTCCCGACTTTAGGTCTGACCATAAGAGCCACTGCAATAGTTAATATTTTCTACTGAAATTCGATCAAAATACGTCAGAAAACTATCAGGATTGGCATCTTTGAAATTGTGAAGTAAATAATTAATTGTAGAAGATTGAAACAGGGCAGTGGGATCGTGGCTGAGACCGAAGCCTTTGTCATCGCCCTCTTAAACAGAACAAGACAATAAAACTGATTGGAAATGTCAACCAATGTTTGGTCAAGTCCGAATGAAAGCCCAAGCCAGTTTATTTAATATCAACGTTCATAATGACTTTTTATATTGATATTATAGTTTGTTCGTTTAAAGAAGGTGGTCAGGATATTATTTACTGCTATACTATTATTGGTTCACAGTTTAGTTGGCGGCGTTCGTGTTTACCATGGGATTTCAGTTATTAATAGTAATAGAAATGTTGTTTATAACTGAAGGTACTTTCAGTTTGTAGTTTTTGTAAATCAGTGTACCTTAGATAGAAAGTCATAGATCACATTTATTATAGTAGAATACTCAAGTGTAATCAGTGATAAGGGATGAAATGCAGCAGCCCGCTTGGTTCAGGAAATAAAATGTTTTATTTTGAGAATTCATTAAAAAATTTAAATTTTAATTTGATATTTTAACCTTCAAACGGCGGCGAAAAAGATTTGTTGCGTTATACTCAGTAAGTAATAATCAGAATTGATTATTTGCTGGGTTGAGTCTCACCTTTACGCAATATAAGGATAGATTTTTTTAAATGTTGATATATCGAAATCAAGAGATCTTTCATCGATACCTAAAAATATCGCATTGAAAATATCGATATATAGAAAGAAATTGAATACTCCTTACAATTGAAATGGTCCTTTTTTCATATTGCTTAATGTTTTAGGTTTTTTTAATAAACAAATATTCTAAAAAAGTTTTTAGAACCGGATAATTAATTTACAGAGAAAGTTTAACATACATTTTATTGATAATGTTTTGTATGTTCGGCCGAGTAGAAAATATTTTCAATCAAACAACGACTGCCAAGAATGTGCTTCTGCCAATCTGCCTTGACAATGGACTGTTGTATGTCGATAAACACGGTCATCACACCAAAGCAGAAAATAAATTCTTTAATAACATTTTATTATGAAATATGCCTACTTATAAATGTTAGGATAAAATTTTGTCGAAAACTAAGTCCATCATAGTAAAACGTATTTATTATACATACACATGATAAACCATGTTACCTTTCTATAAAAAATACAACATACAGATAATTCAACTTATTTAAAAAGAAATATATTTTTGAACAAGTAGGCCTAATTCAAAACAGAACCGCTGAAGTAAGTTGACTACTTCGCTTTGCGAGTTTGCATCTCGGCTGTCGGCCTCGGTTTAT
>JAGFPH010001378.1:261733-284004 GCA_018207615.1 Philaenus spumarius
GTGCTGGCCACTGCTGTACTAGCCATGTCACTAATATGTTTTGCGAAACTATCAACCCTCCGATTTCTCAGAAACGCCGACTTTAAAATCCTAGTGGATTACCTCGGTAACATCCTTCAATACTATTGTCAAACACGCTTACTAATTTTTAATAAAGATAACTTCCGTGTTTTCAAGAGAAGAGATGCAGACCGATGTTTTTAGAAATGCATTTAAAATGAGCGACAGGGCAAAACCAATGCACTGTGCCGTGCGGGTGGGGTTCTTTCCAGGTCCACACTCTTGAGTAAAGCACAGTACCTATAAAATATTGGATGAAAATTTCGATATTTCGGTGAAAATGTCGATTTTAGCATTTTTCTTAATGTTTTAGGTTAGTTAATAATACAAATAAATACAGTGTTCGGGGACTTTTTTTTTGAAAATAATAACTTCTGATTGTGATTACAAGTTGACGTGGACGTAGAGCATTTGCTTAAAGGGGTGGTAATTTTTTTGAAAAATCGATATATCGCAAGTTCATGAATCGATCCCTAAAAACATTGGATGCTAATATCGATATATCGAAAGAAATTATATACATTTTACAACTAAAAATGTAAATTTTGTATATTTTTAATGTTTTAGGTTTGTTAATAAAACAAGTTTTCTAAAAATAAAGAACATGATAATTAATTCAAAGTGAAAGCTAAACATACATTTTATTGTGAATGGTATACAAATATAATAAAGCACCTATGTCCTATCAAATACTTTTATTATTATTTTTTGCAATTTGAATTGCTTCTACTATCAATATATTTCCTGCTTCGGGTTGGTAGAAAATATTTTCAATCAACGTCTGCAACAAGGATTACGCTTCTGCCCAATCTGCCCTGATGATGGACTGCTGTATTCGCGGTCATCACTTGAAGTAGAAAATATATTAATTTAATATTTGTATCATGACATAGTCCTACTACTGCCAACTGAACAGCTAACGCCAACAGTGCTAAGTTCGCTCACAGGGCATAGTCACAGTCGCACACCGAGTACAAGTATTAGTGTGACACGTAACTTGTACGTAATGTAATGTAACTGTAACTACAAATGAATAACGCCGACTAAAGTTTTGTAATCCCTAAGTATTAAAGGGTAATTGTCAAAATTAATAAAAAAGGGTGAAGTTTTCGATATTTTGACATATGTACAGGGTATCACAAAAACTTTACATGATAGTATCGTATACATTAAAATAAATAAAAAATATTTGGTAACTTTTTCGAATTCGGATTAGTTTAGTTGCAATCCGCCCTTTTGTTTTTTTTTTTTTTTTTTTTACAAAAACTCACAGCTACTTAGAAATAGATAAGATGTTGAGTTTAAGTGTTTTGTAAGTTGTGATTTACAAGTGAAGTCCATCAAACACCAAGAATTTATGTTTATAAATTTCAAAATGGAGGCCGTTACAAATTTTTAATTTGTAATATCTTGAAAACCGCTAACGTTACAGAAAATGTACAAGGAACAAAGTATTATATTTTTTAACGACGAATAAAATGGCTTTTTTGTCGTTCTGTAGGTCAAAGGATAAGCGAATTCGGTTTAGTTTAGTCGTAATCCGCCATTTTTTGTTTTACAAAACTAGTTATTGAGTTCAAATTGGTTATAAGTATTTTTTATGTTACGATTTACAAGTGTACCAAACACCAATAATTTTTGTTTATGAATTTTAAAATGGCGGCCGTTACAAATTTTTACGAGGAATATCTTTAAAACAGCACACTTTACAGAAAATGTACAAGAGACAAAATTTTTTATTTCTTTAATGACAGACAAATTGTATTTTTTTTGTGGGTAGGATAACCGAGTTATTGACAAAAAACTAAAAACTATTTTCTGGTAATTGTCTACAATATCTAAAATAAGCATAAAACAAACATTTTTTGAATTCCAATAGCTTTACTAAATAAGATAAAATCCATTGCTCTGAAACGTTGATGTAAATTAATTGTGAGCATGAATATTTTTTGAATAATTAAATTACAACTAAAAAAACATGGACCAAGACCGGGATTTGAACCTGGGACCTTTACACAGATCCTTAATTTAATTAAGTTTACCCTTGCTGAGGAAGCGAGCAAGCAGGTAAATTTTTCAAATTAAAAATAATAATATTTTTTGAACATTGTCGTTGTTGCGAAACGTTACGTTCATTTTACTTCCTCACTATATTATAGTATAGAGAAGGTATAGTATTCGCAAAAAAAATCGATGTTGAGATTTTTAACGGAAACATCCGTTTTGGGATCACCTGAATCCAAAAAAGTGGTTTTTACAAAATGGTTGTATGCATACAAAGCTAGAGAGAATAGTATTCGATCGATTTCGAAAAAATATGCACCCAACATGTCAATTAGGCCTGTATAGATAAACAAAAAAAGTTTTTGACATTTTTCAAAAACGATCCCCTTTTTGGCCAAAAAATCCAACAAAAATCAGATATTATTTTTTAAATAAAAATAGGCTCTAACGATTTTGATAAAATTTTTCTTATTTGTAGCCCTTAATGTATCCTACCATATGCAAAAACCGTATCTTTATAAAAATTCTCGTTCAGCTAATAATTATAATAATAACAGATGATTGTGGGGTTTTTTGGCCAAAAAGGGGGTTGTTTTTCAAAACCTTTTTTCGTGCATCTATACAGGCCTAATTGACATGTTTGGTTTAAATTTGTTCAAAATCAATCGAATAGTTTTAATAATAATAATATTTATTAGTTACTTTCCTACTTTAATGTATCCAATCTCCTACTTTAATACAATTATGAAGTCGCAGTGAATCTATTTAATAATTTAAATATGTTTGTGGGAAAGTACGTGCCAGTTTCTGTTTATTATGTTTTGGAAATGTATGTTTTTAATATTTCAGGAACAATGTCTATTTAGCGGTATATTGAGAAGGCGGTGGATGAAGCTTTTGTATGCTATCATTTCTGGAGAATTCGGTGGTACGGATGTGCATATATTTAGTTGTATCTATGTACAAGGGCGAATACATTGATTTAGTACTTAGCTTTTGAAACAAGGGATTTTACAAAAAAATGCTTTCAATCTCAACTAACTGTTGTAATTTATACATAATGAACGTACCTGTAGACATATCAGCACAACGAGGCAAAAGAACGCTTTCCCCAGCATGTTAACTGTAGTTTCTTTTCTTTTCGCTAAAAAACAACAACACATGTTTATGGTTAATTTAGTAAGAATAATTGAATAATTCGAACTAAGTTTAGCGAATTTCCAAAATAAAATTTTTATGTTTTAGGGTTTCAACCCACAATTTGGGAAATCGGTCTACAAACGAAGGCGCTGAATAGATGTCTGCTGATTCGAAATATATTATTAGAATTTGTTTACACCTCAACCTCAAGCCCCGGCCCACGGGCTGCTTCGTTTCGCTCGCAGCGAGTTTCCATTAGAGCGGGCCGAATGGATTAGAAGCTGATGATATGGTAAAATCTCCAGATTTTTTTTATTTATATTGTAAATTCGGCAGTATTGTACCGGGTACTTTTACCGTATTTTACGTTTAAATTGATTTTGGAGGAACTGGGTGGACTTTAAGATCGTGTAAAAAAACCCCAAAATGAGGAGAATTATCTCCTATATATATTTTTTAGATAAAACCTAAAAATGTCCCATTCTAGTACGAAAAATCTCAAAAAATGGGACGTTTAGAAAACCATCGTGTGTACCAAATTTTACCGAAATTGGACGTAAAATGCGAACACAACCTTTTTTATTATACAGAGTGTTCATAAAGTCCCTTTAACCCCCTTTATTATTTTTGTTATTAAATATATGTTCACAAAACTTAGTATATATCTTGCGTTGCATAACAGGACAAATTTTTTTATATATCTGAACCTTTATGATTTTGGGAGGATTAGGGGTGTAGTTAATAATTTCAAATATAAAGGTAGGTCATGTAATACACCATTGAAAAACTTATTAAAAGAGGAACACAATGGCGCAAAGTAGACCTTAGTATCTTACTTCGTTTCAAAGTTATGGACAATCAAAGTTCTGGAAAATTATATCGTTATCATGACATCAAAGTAGGTTATTAATTAGTTAATATTAGGAATAAGTAGGTTGTATCTTATTTTCCAAAACTAAATTCTATTCTATTTTCCAGAATTAAAGTCTACTTTGCGCCATTGTGTTTCTCTTTTAATAAGCTTTTCAATGGTGTATTAGTACATGACCTACCTTTTTATTTGAAATTGTTAACTACCTTACCACCTTAAGCCCCCCAAACTCATAGAGGGTCAGATATGTAAAAAATTTTTCCTGCTAAGCAACACAAGATATATACAAATGTTTTGTTAACTTATTTTCAATAACAAAAATAATGCGGGGGTTAAAGAGACTTTATGTTCACTCCGTATATATATGCAAATGCACAGAGTGCCCCAAAAACCTTAGCGGGCTACATAGGATCATATTTTATACGTTGAAATAAAAGAAAAATTCTCATTTAGTTTTTTTTTATTCGGCTTAGTTTACTCGCAATCCGCCATTAATGTGTTATTGTTTTACAAATATTCACTTTAACTCCAGAAATAAATAGGATACTGAGTTCAAATTTGGTATAGGAAGTCAAACTTTTTAAAGAGAAGGATTGAAGAGGAATACAAAGTTTCTGATATTTGAAAATATTTTAAATCTTGGATAGAACCTGAGCATTTTGTATGATACTATTTAAAGTGTACCAAAATACCACCAAGAATTTATGGTTATAATTTTGAAAATGGCTACCGGTACAAAATTTTAACGTGGATTATCATGAAAACTGTTACATTTATAAAAAGCTGTACAGGAGACAATGCAATTTATTAACGACAAAAAATGTTTTTTGTCGTTTCTGAAGGTCAAAGAATAACCGAGTTATCGAGAAAAAACAGAAAACAGGATTTCTTGGTAATTGTCTTGAACATCCAGAATTAGCCTAAAACCAACATGTTTTTGAATTCTTATAGTTTTAATAAATAAGATAAAATCCATTGCTCTGAAATGTTGGTTTTAGGCTAACTTTGAATTTTGTAGACAATTAAAAAGAAATTATGTTTCCATTTTTTTGGTCAAAATTCGGTTTTGATCTTTTGACCTTCAGAAACGAATTTTTTTTTCTGTAGTTAAATAAGAACAATATTAATTTTGTCTCTTGCACTTTTTCTGTTACTTTAACGGTTTTCAAGATATTCCACTTAAAACATTTCGAAAAGACGCTATTTTCAAAAATTGTTAAAATACACCTTGGTGTTTCACAGACTTGTAAATCGTAACATACAAAATGCTTATACCAAATTTTAATTCAATATCTTATCTACTTCTGGAGTTACAGTGAGTTCACATAAAAAACAAAATGGCGGATTACAATCAAACTAAAAACGAATTCGAAAAAAAGTTACTGAACATTTTCATTTTTTTTATGTATATAGTAATGTCCTATATAGCCAGCCAGGTTTTTTGTGATATAAAGTGTATTTATCAAAATTTTAATCACACCCCAGAACGTGTTCTGGGTACCTTGATCGGTGCTCATTGACTTCTCCCGATTTTAGGTGTCACTATAAGAAACACTGTAAAAGCTCATATTTCCTACGGAAATTTGCTAATAAGAAAACAAACGAACTGTTTATTGGCACCGACGTAATTCCGGAATCTCTCTCAACAAATTGCTATAAGTTTTATGTAACTCATTTCTTCGTTTGATATATCGTTGAAGTTGAAGTCCAGTTTTTGGTAAAGGCTATCGATAAATTTTCATGTTTGGGGCTTTTATTCAGGTCAAATTTGTGAGTGTTATCAAGACTTATACAAACGTTCACGCCTAAACCGCACTAATAATAGACGGCCTCGAGTCAGGTTAAAGGTGAGGCAGGGGGAGACTTGATAACGCAATTAACTATCGAATCTATTGCAGAGCCTCTTAACAATTTGTTTTTCTTTTACAAATTTGTGTGTCAGCACTCTTTAATACATGGCAGAAAATTCTCTGAAGGTGTATAATTTAATGTGGAACTCAAGACCGGCAATGGAGTAATGGCAGAAATAATCCCCTCAATAATCCCCAGTAATAAATACGAGATAGAATGTTTTAGTGGGTAGAAATTTGTATCAATATCTACCAAATGGAGTTAAGTGTAGAAGTGTGTTGTAAGTGTATAAGTACGCAATTAATTATTCAACTCGTGTATTTTGATCGAATGTCACTTTCAAAAATTTTACAAAACAAGGATTATATCGTTTAAACCAAAAGAGTTAACAGAATTGATTTAATTTACAAGTTAACAGGATTGTTCAAAGTAGTACTTTCGGCTTAGAAAATTATCCCCGCCATCTTGAATAAACAAAAATTAAATGTGAAATTCAATTTATGCGACACATGATTTATAGTCGTCCAATATCTCATACTTTTCAGCGAATTTCCATAGGAATAATGAGCTATTGCAGGGACCCTTAATGACATTACTTAAGATCGGGATTAGTAAATGAGCACCAATAATGGGCCCCAGAAAAGTGTCACTAAACTGACACATATATATTCTAATGACCGCATTTCAAGTCCTCGGAAAAAAATCCAACAACCGGAAGCACGTTTTTCGACCGGAAGTAACGATTTTATTTTTTATTTTTCGTAATAAAATGAAACTTTTTGGGGTTAAAAATAAATGTAGGATATTATTCTGCACAATTTTCTTTTTCACACGACCTTTTAGCTCGTTCGGTTTCCCCAAAATCGATCAAAACGTAAACTACCATAAAAGTACCTGGTTCAAATCCACGAGGGGGATTTTAGCGTAAAGGCATCTTCAGATCCGAGGCCGACGGCCTAGTTTGTACGCTGCGAGCGAAGCGAAGCAGTCCACAACCCGATTCCGCAAGGTCGGGGTGCAAACTCGCAAAGCGAGTTTTTCTGCTGTTAGGCGGACGAAGGCGCGCGTGAGTCGAAACTGGAGGCTTAGGTGCAATCAAATTCTACTAATATATTTCATACACACAGGCAGCTATTCAACGTCTTCGTGAGTAGACCAATTTTCAAAATTGTTGGTTGAAACCCTAAAACATATAAACTTTATTTTGGAAATTTGCTCAACTCAGCTGCGTGGTCGAATTATTTAGATATCGTAGTGTTTCAATATTTAACATTTTAGCACAGGTGATATAAGATGTCATTGAAATTAATACTCCCTAGGTTAATCTTTTGTCCACAGGTTCTTTTTATCGTAAACATTGCATTGACTATCTATTGTGTTTATTGATTGTGTCTATCAATCTACGTGTATTTATTGTGTTCATTTAAGCTGCAGTACCACTCGAGTAAAAGCATGAAATCCAGTGAGAGCAGCCAACCTTGAGAAGGTTGGCCTATGATACTACATTGGTAAAGCGCTCGATGCGACTAGAATATAGCTTGTACACACTTTTATTTTTACTAATGTCGGTCCTATTTTTAGTTTCAGCCATGTGCGTGCGAAATTTAAATTTTCAGAAAGCTCCAAAGTACAACAAAGTATTTAACAAAATTATTCGCCCCGATGTTTTACTGCTATCTAGTGACTCGACTAAAAATCATGTTTTTCATCTTGTTTATAAACAAATATTTTAAATAAAAATGTGTAATTTACAATTTTCTGCACCTACGAATTATCTATTATATGTTCATGAACGATTTCCTGCAAATTACAAAAAGATTGTCTTCAAAATTAAATGAAAGATAAGTTATATTGAAGAGGACTGTAGCGACCTGTTTCGACCTGGTATTGCACACACTTAAGTGCAAAAACAAACAGTAGAAAATAAACACGAGGTCATTGCTGGCGTGTGTTTTACAAACTCCACTTTTTCAGTATTATTATCAGATTTGTAGATTAGTTCTGAGCTTGAAACAGTTTTTATTTATTTGTTTCATATGAGAAAATCCGGATTGAGTATCACCTCCAGGTATGCAGTGCTCCTAAACCTAACATGCAATAGTAAATCCCTTATTTCACGTGCCAATAATAATAATATCTACGCTTTTTTATTTTTTGAAAATGGTTTATAAAAGAACTTCGATTTGGAAAACATTAGTAGCCTAAACATGCATTAGATCTTAGTTCAGTTTTTATATTTATACTTAATCTAAGAAAATGTAAAAACACTGAATTTTATAGTATTATCTACTCTTTCTATCATTTTTGGTACTTTTACAACCAGTGTTTATAAAGTATAGTCAAAATTAATCTAATATGATGAGGTTATTTGCACATTTCACTTTAAACATTTTAGTGTGCACGTTTGGAGAAAATAAGAAGCAAAATCTGAATGTACGCTTGATTTGAATGTTATAATGCTGAAAACGTTATTTACAAAATTCGTTATGTTATAAAAACACAGCCTCCCAGATACTCTAAATAAGTTATGCACCAGATATCTCTTATGAAACACAAACCTACCTTACAAACAAAACCCGATGCTTACGATCTACACTCACAAATCACAGAACTAAGCAACTATAATCTATGTGTCTTGCCACTCTTGCCTAAGCATTTGGGACTTTGTCCCAGTTGGGCCAAGGGAGGGGGCTGGTCTGAAGGTCAATATAGTTATTTTTAGACAATCTGCTCTCTGTTCTCTCCTTTCTGTTATAGAGGGTCATGTCAGCTGCTTGCTACTCACACTCTCTCTCACACACACTCTCTCTTTAGAGTGACTGTTTTTTCCTAAGGTTGCCTCCTAGTTGAGTTCGATTCAAACTTTTTATATTTGCAGAAACTCTCAAACAGACATTCTTCCGATAATGAGGGATAATGTGAGCGGTGGAGTTTCTACATTATATATTACAATACTAGGTTTTCCGCCCCAGCTCGCCTCGCTCACCAACTCCAGTAGCGACCGTTGTGAAGCCAATGCAAACAGATTATTGTAAACTCTGATGTATTCACGAAAATTACTACTAAGCGGTGACCAATATAGCTAATGTAAGACAGAGATCCAAATAGACACGATCAATCCCAAAATATATTATAAATTCACCATTAATATTGAAATATTCAATATTTCAAACAAATGTTGATATTATCAACTGAAAGAAGTAAAATAATATGTAACACCAGAGGATTTACTTATGATAAAGTAAGCCCTTTGTTTGCTTTTACCTAATCTAAAAAAAAAACTGCTAGTTGTGAAGAATAATTACCTGATTACAAATTTTCCAAATCGGTTGCAGATAAACACGTTTTGGTTCATTGTAGGCCTAACCTAAAATTATGTTTTATCCAAAACTCCTGTCTAGTTGTAATATGAAACAACAGATGTTCGAATTAAATTACAATACTGTAAACATATTTCGTTGATTTTTGTTTGCGTTTGCTTTAGTTTGTTAATTTAACCTAAAATTAATGCTTATGGTTGCTGTGGTATTTAATGTAAACAAACATGCGTTGCTAAGCCTTTGATCCGAACACCTGTAACTGCCATAAGGTTGGAATTGAACCCCCCCCCCAAAAAAAAACTTTTTGGGTCAACCCTCTAACTGTCAGACCACTCAACTTGAGTGGTCTCAGTGCGCCGCAGTAGTGAATTGAGTAGTCTGTAACAACTCTACATGTATTGAATATTTCACCCACTAAAAATCATACAATCGCAATAAATCAAAAACTGTTGGAAAGGTAATGATCTAAACTTTATTTTTTGTATTTACAATTTTTGCTAAAACGTATATTTACATACGTAATCATCGTTGCAGTTTATTAGTTTTCTACAAACCAATCGCGCCCGTACATTCACCGGATTTCGTCATAAAACGCAACGAAATAACGCATCTTTCTTCTCTTTCTAAAGCACGTCCAGTACTTCTTCTAAATTAAACCTAGATATTGTTGGATTCTTCACAATTTCCCCTATCTAATACTGCCATCCAATCAAAAAGCAGACAAATAGTTCTAAAGTTGTGGGGCGTTTTGTAGACCCTTGCAATTAGTCCGTTTTCCAACCAATAAACAGCGTTACTTATTACAAGTGATATTTGTGTGATCATAATCTATTTTTAGAGATATTTTGGTACCTTTGTAAACATAATGCTTCAAGCTAACTTTCCCTGTAAACTAAATATGCTATATTTGAACAGTTTGTTGTGTAGGACCGTGGGAAAGTGACTGCTAATACGGTCTCGTCTAACGTTTGAATTTGAACCCTAACAGCTTTTTATAACAAGGCTAGACATAGGAGTTTGCGCGCGCATCTCGTATAGTTTGTATGGACGAGATATTTCTATATTTGTTCTCACTTTTGTTATTCAAATAATTCTAAGTCAAACACTTTTATGAAAAGATAATTTACAAGTATACAGTTCAATTCTTTGATTTATTCTCTACACTTTGTTATAATAACATTGCATTTTTTGGTAAAGCAAATATTCCTAAATTACGTTTCAAACTAGGCCTAGTTTTTTTAGCAGTCGTGTAGATGGAACATAACAACTAATGTTTTCAAAATAAGAAATATTAAATTGATAAATGTTTTCATACAGTTCTATTTAGAACTAAATTGAAACTTTTTTACGCTTACGAAATAATTACAAACAATGTTTACTACTTGTTATGTAGGCCTAAAGTTGACAATTTTTCTTTGGTTACTGAACGTTTTTTGTTTCTTGAGCTAATAACTTTTACAATTTTATATCAATAAATTTTGTAATTGCATATATGAATTTTTTGAACCTTTCTCTACAAAAAAAGTATGGGACACTTTTGGATTGGTATACAATTACTATTTTTTTGGAACTTTTGAAAATACGCTTGCACACGCACCGAAATGACTTGGCGTTGCAAAACATTAACATGGATAGTTGTAGGGTCAAACAACTTGCTTCCGGTTGTTGGATTTTTTGCTAACAAACTCGCCCGAGCGACTCGTACCAAACAAACGTGTGTACCAAATTTTGACCAAATCGGACGTAAAATGCGGTTATAAAAAATGTATATACATAACATTTTTAATGACACCCCGAAACGTGTTCTGGAGACTATGATCGGTGTTCATAGACTACTACCGACTTTAGGTTCCACCATAAGAGCCACTGCAATAGCTCGTCTTTCCTATAGTGGTTCGGTAAAAAGATGTCAGAAAACTATACAGGATTGGCAACTTAGAGTTGTAGAGTAAAGAATTGCAGAAGATTGGAGCAGGGCAATGGGATCGTGGATGAGACGAAGTCTTTGTCATCACCCTTTTAAGCTGAACAAGACAATAAAACTGATTTGAAATGTCAACCAATGTTTGGTCAAGTCCAAATGAAAGCCCGAGGCCAGTTCTTTAATATCAACGTTCATAAGACTTTTTATATTGATATTATAGTTTGTTTGTTTAAAGAAAGCGGGCAGAATATTATTTACTGTTGTATTATTATTGGTTCACAGTTTAGTTGGCGGCGTTCGTGTTTACCATAGGGTTTCAGTTATTAATAGTAATAAAAATGTGGTTTATGTGAAGGCAGTTTAAGTTTGTAGTTTTTGTAAATGAGAGGACCTTAGCTAGAAAGTCATAGATCGCATTTAGTAGAGTATACAATTGTAATCAGTGATAAGGAATGAAATGCAGCAGCCCGCTTGGTTCAGGAAATAAATGTTTTATTTTCAAAATTCATAAAATAATGTACATTTTGATTTGATGTTGGAACCTTCAAACGGCGACGAAAAACAATTTGTTGCGTTACACTCAGTAAGTAATAATCAGAATGGGTTGTTGGTTGGGTTGAGTCTCACCTTTACGCAATATAATGATAGATTTTTTTTTAAATTCGGTATATCGAAATCAAGAGTACATATATCGATACTTAAAATATCGGATTGAAATTATCGATATATCGAAAGAAATTGTATACTCTTTACAATTAAAATTGTAAATTTTTTCACATTTCTTAATGTTTTAGGTACTTTTAATAAACAAATTTTGTAAAGAACAAGATAATTAATTTACAGTGAAAGTTTAATAGCATAAAAATACTTGGTTCAAATCCAGTTGGGGGATTTTTTCGCTGGTCAGCTTCTGGTGCCTCGCCGACGCCGACGACGCCGACGGTCGGGATACAAACCACTGCGAAGGAAGCAAAGCAGTATAAAATGAGAGGTTACAAGGTCGAGGTGCAAACTCACAAGGCGAATTTTTCCGCTGCGAGCGGAACGAAGAGGCGCTTGAGCCGTGTTTGATGGCTGAGTTACAAACACATTCTACTAATATATTTCGTACACGCAGGCAGCTATTCAACGACTTCCGAGAGTAGACCAATTTCCTAAATAGTTGGTTGAAACCATAAAATCATATAAACTTAACACCCGTCAGTATTCAGCTCCGTGGCCGAACTATTTTGTTGTTTCATTACTCGTCCAAGCAAACACTTCTTATCTCTTACTATTAATTCAAATCAAATAAAACACGTTCTTCAACACATTTGAGGATAACGAAACGTTTCAGTTAATAATTAGTTTGAGTGAAAACTACGAACAGTTTTTCCTCTTCAGTGAATACTAGACCTACTGATTTTGTTTGTATTATTGTTTTTATTTTAAAATTTAGTAAACTAAGTTTAGTACATTCTTCAGTATAATAAACAGGCATGTTGATCAGTTAAAATTTAACAATCGACCGAGGGCTAATGTGAGACGTATGCTAATAATTTGGTGACAGCCTCTATTTATTAATTTGATAGTATCAGTAAAAACATAAATCGTACTAAAGTGCACTGACGGTATAAATAACACAAAATGTCCCCAAGTTAACCCCAGAACTAATACCCGGTAAAATATGTCTTCCCGTAAATCATATTTATTGCAACCCTTACTGTGAGGTTTACCTCGAAATGCCCTTAAGTACAAAGTGTACCGTTTTGTCGTCTGTCCGCATAGAAGGAACAAGTTTACCTCTCTTCGTTTAACAACAAGCCGAAATGTTTCAAAGACGTTCATTATTTACTAGGTGTTATATATATCGACCTGCCAGCGAACTTATATGTTCGCGTTTTAGACAGTGCGTTTGTGTACTACCTATAAGTTTACCTATTACCTGACTTGGGGCTCCACCCCTGCTCGCTTCGCTCAAGAATCCTGGCGGTGGCCCATGGAGCAGCAAATGCAAACAGATTGTTGTATACTCTAATATTTTCACTATTGAGCGCTGATCTATGCATGACTAATGCAAGACAGAGATCGAAATAGACACGACGAACCCCAATAATTCGAATTGCGACCAGCGTTGTAATTTCACTATTAACATTTAAATAATAAATAACTAAGTAATGTATATCTATAATATTAATATATATATGTACCTTTTTTCCCGTCTTGCAACTTATTTTGTGTAGTGTAATACTACGCGCGTTTCAGGAACACTTTCCCATCTTCAGGTTTTATAAAGTTTAAATAACATTTTACTCACATGTGAGCACGTCATAATTTAACAAACACACACATACACACATACCAAACACGAATTATTGCACATTATATAATTAAAAACACCGGTCACTGGTCGACTGAGAGATTACATCAAACTTATTGCCTAATTATTTGAAAAATGTATTCAAGAAACATATGTGACAGTGTCATTCAGAACGAGCAATAATATAAAAAAACAACTGCTACCAAAATCAACAAAATGCATTGAAAATTGCTCCGGTGTGTATAAGCTCAAGTGCAGAGATTGCAATAAATTTTATATTGGACAAACCGGCAGGAAATTCAAGGATAGATTTAAAGAACATCTATCTAAAAAAAAACATTGCAAATAAAAATTCAAAATATTCTACACATCTATTTGGTAATGATCACAGCTATGACAATTTGACAGTAAATTTAATCCCTTTGCATTTATGTAGAAAAGGTCGCCTAATGAATGCATTGGAAGAATTTGAAATTTACCAAGCTAATTTTTACCAGAGTAGCTTAGTCCTCAATGAACAATTATATTTTAAATCGAATAGCCTGTATAACACTGCAATTGCTACCTGTAGGCCTATAAATAGTATTGACGATGGAGATAAAGGATGTCATCTCTCAGTCGACCAGTGACCGGTGCAACGGTAACATGGCCTAAAGCCAACTGTTTAAAAATTTTTAAACTGTGTTTTTTGTTTTTAATTATATATTTGCAATAATTCGTGTTTGGTATGTGTGTATGTGTGTGTTTGTTAAATTATGACGTGCTCACATGCGAGTAAAATTTTATTTAAATTTTATAAAACCTGAAGATGGGAACGTGTTCCTGAAACGCGCGTAGTATTACACTACACAAAATAAGTTGCAAGACGGGAAAAAGGTATATATATATATATATTAATATTATAGATATACATTACTAAGTTAAACTATTGCAACTGGAGACATAAAAATGAAATAATAAATAATCAAATTTTCCAACAAATTATATATTAACAAATAAAGGAAACAATATAACATGTAACACCAGATGTTTGAATATAATACAGTAAGCCTGTGTTTTTGGTTTTACCTGTTAGTTGCGAAGAATAATTACCTGATTATAGATTAGTCAAATTTGTTGCAAATTAACGTGTTTTGGTTAATTTTAGGCCTAACCTAAAACTATGTTAAGTTGTATTATTCAAATCAGATGTTTTATTTATAATATGTTACAACAGATGTTTGAATTGAATTATAATACAGTTAGCATTTTCCGTTGATTTTTGTGTGTGTTTGTTTTTAGTTTGTTAATCTAACCTAAAAAAAGTAAAAGTTGTTTGTTGTGAAGAATAACAAACTGATTCTACATTTTTTGTTAAGTTGGTTGCTATGGTAATGAATGTAAACAAACATGTTTTGCTAAACTTTTCATCCGAATAGTTGTTTTGATCTGAATTTTCATTATTTTCACGCTTTAAATATATAAATTTTGCAAAATACTTTCTATGTCAGTCATTCAGTCAGGACAAACCCTCTTACATAGATGATAGGGGAATGTCCGAAATTGCAATAGCTTAGAGGGAAAACTAATACAGGATCAATTGACTTAGGGACTATTATTAAGTTCTATTCGATTGAATAGTACAGAAAGAGTTTTTAGCCGGTAACTCGGTTATCGTTTGTTCTACGGGGGAGGCAGTGTTTTTTGTTATTAAAAGTTATCCTTTGAAGTGATAACTTCTATTGGACCGTTGGGCACTTTCGCTTGACTATGTTTCTGAAATATTTGTGCGTACACACAAGTCAGAGCATGAAGAGGGAAAGGCGATACATGGTATATAATAACACGTTATTATAATTATTATAATATTAATTACAACGGAAAGCCGAGACGTTGCGAGCACCAACTTTATCGACGTTCAGCCCCACTTTGCGGGCGACAATTTTACACTAATTTGGCCCCACTTTGCAACGCAAGCTTCTGTTATAAAATAAATTACATTCACCTACTGAAAGGCAAAAGGCTACTTTCTTTTTTCACCCAGGTGAAGCAACTAAGTTTGAATAAAATTTTGTTTATTCTAATCAACAATTAATTTTACAACTTCCAGAATTTAACATCACTAGCTCAGATAATTTCAACTCCTGTTTACCCTTTTGGTAAATCTCAGAGGCGTGAAAACACTGAAACCGCCTTAGTAACGTATTTGTGCTTTTAATAACCTTTTCATATATTTACTATTAATTGTATAAAACACAGGACATAATAATGGATAATCATCAACACAGGTAATTTAAAACTCAAGTAATTTTTGTTCTGTAAATAAATGATAAATTTTATTTATCAAAAAGAAAAATTAAAAGAAAACTTTCAATTAAAATGTTAATATTTTTCTTTAAGAA
This sequence comes from Philaenus spumarius, assembly GCA_018207615.1. Lineage (NCBI taxonomy): Eukaryota > Metazoa > Arthropoda > Insecta > Hemiptera > Aphrophoridae > Philaenus > Philaenus spumarius. The sequence goes on from JAGFPH010001378.1 coordinate 277,584, forward strand.
CTTTTCTTTCAAACAATAACGTTTACACTTAATTTAACACAATTATTACACAAATAGACAGAACGTTCTAATTTACATTTACTTTATCTTTTTACTTATTCAATATATGATTTGATTTATTCTTAAATTTAACTTTACTTGTAATGACTCTACCTTTTTTCTATAAATTTAACTTTTTTAAATAATTTTCAAGAGATTAATTAACTTATCCTAAATAACCCAGTATATGAAATAAATCTTTTTTAAATTTAACTTCAGGCAAATTTTGGGGACAAAATATAACGTAACATACGCTTATCACAGATCTTATGTTCGCTTGTAGTCGTCCTGAAGTTGTATGTGGTTAGTAGGTTCGGTTCCTGGTTGTAGTCAGGTTTCCCTCGGGTCGCTATTACATCAGAAGTCCAGATTCATGTATCGTCCTTTACCTCGATTACTGCGTAGGAGTCTTGAAGTCCAGATACGTGAGAATCTTTTTAAGAAGTTTCATGAAGACGAAGAATTATTAAGAAGAACTATTAAGAATTTTTGAGAAGCCTTGAGAAAAATTATTAGAGAAGAGAATAGTTTTTTAGAGAAGAGCGCGTTCGACGCGTCATCGGCTTATATATGGTTTTCTCCTACCACTTTCACCGTTGATTTTAGTGGTTTTTTAACTTTCTTGAAACTTAACCTTTTTCAAAGTTTTTTGGTACTGGCTTGCAGTATAAATTATTTCATGAATTGTCATGTTATTTTCATCCTTTTTTTTCCATAACTTTCTTCGCAATCTCGTTTTTTAACTTTGTGATTTTCCCCCTGAAATTTCTTAGTCTTCTCCCTCCTACTCTCTTGACGTTGGCCTGCTGTTTCCATGGTCTATTGTCTTTCTTAATTTCTTAATAACTTTTGTAGTTTTGCTCCGATTTTGAATTTCTTTGAAGATTCTTAATTAGCATGATGTCTTCATTCTCCTCGAAGTCGAATCGTTGTTGTGCGATTTTCCATTCTCTTTTTATGTTAATCTTAATTTTTTGCTTAACGTTTTTTGAAAAAGTTTTTCATTTTTTACTTTTTTAAAGTTTCCTTTTGACACCTTCATGTGACCTGTGAATTTTGTCCATGGCCGCAGTTTCACTTTGTTTTTCCTTTTTGAAGTGGTTTTTCTTACAATATAATACCTATGACTCTATTTAATCTTTTTATTACCTTAATTAACTTAATTTTACTTTAAGCTCTTTATTTTTCAGTGTGAAATTTGTCACCTTTTCAATTTAATTAAATTTACTGCTTTCTTTATTTTTTCTTATAAAACTTTCTTTTCTTAATAACTTGTTTACATTTAATTTACTTTAAAACTCTTTTTTCAATATTTTAACTTTATGCAACCTTTGCACTTTTCTCTAAAATCTTTAATTATCAAAATTATGAGTTTTGTCATATAACATTTCTTTCTTGAAATTTCTTACCATTTTCAAAAATACCATTCTTTTTGAATTTTGAGTTAATTTGAAAATTTCCCTTTTAACGCTTATAACTTAATCAATTTTTCTATCTACGATTCAGGAATAAGATGACCAATACACACGTTTTTAGCGTAATGCATTAACCAAATAATATTCCCAAATTCGTAAATTCCTAGATTTCGGTTATTCCCACAGAAATAAGTTTTTTCAGGCTAAGTTAACTTTCCTGCTCATTCTTGCCGAGGTCAAGAGTCGCGTTTTGTTTGCATACGACGCTCCTGTCCGGACTTGTCGATTCATGGCCTACAAATGGTTGCTACCCGATGCAGACTCGAACATTCGATTTTTGCAAACTTCTTTTTACAAAACTCAAAATTCCGAATTACAACAGGGTTTTGCCCGTTGTATAATATATTATAATAATATTATATTATAATAAGTATGTGAAAAATAGTGACCATTTTAATGTAAGCATTATTTATTTAGTGACTAATGATATTAACCCTTAAGTACTATGGAAGGTGGAGCTAACTTAAGTACTATGGAGGGGTCTCGGAGACCGCTAGTATTAAAAGTTTTTTTTGTTATAAAAAAAATTATTTTTGGGGATCATATACTGTCAGTTTTTCTAGTTATATACATATAATTGCATTGCAAGGTTGATTACAATTTGATTAATTATTTATGGTGTTTAAAAAGAAATTTTAATTTATAGCTGAAAAATGTGCATGACTTTGGTTTTGGCTTAGTTTATAGTATTTAAATAATTCAAAAGTATGATTTTTACCTATAATAACTTTTTTTAGATATGTAAATAGAGAATGAACTGTCTGTAGCTTATCTACAACACATATATACCTTATTTGAAAAGCTCAAAGTTTGATAACAGTTTTTGTTTCGTGAATGGGTAAAAAATAATTACACAATTACTATGGAGAGGTCTAACAGACCGCAAACGTTTATTTCATTCCAATAACGTTTTTATATATAGAATGATACAAAAATCTTACAAAAAGTTCAAAAAAAGAGGCTGAATGAGATTATCTATCATAAAAAATGTTACGGCTGAAAAAACATAGGTAATATAGTAGGCTCGAGTTACTCACATGTTAGTTCATTTGGTTATCCATTTTCAGTTACGAATACATGTAAAACACACTTTTTTTGAGCACTCTAGGCAGATAGCACGTCCACACTTTGCACATGGGTATTTTGTTTTTCTTTTTAGGCGTGGTGGGCATGAAGAGCATGTTTTCCTTGGCTCAAATTCAGCAAACTCTGCAACCACAGGGCCGTCTTCATGGGGAACTTGTATCCGGTTGGCAGCTCTGGGGTCATCTTGAGGAAGATGAAGGATGCGTTTCATGCATAAATTCAATTCCAGGGGAATGTGCCCCATTGTAAGTCTTCTAGTCATGTGAGGAGTTATTAGTTTCATTCCTAACATTTTTAAAAAATTCAACCTGTCCATACGTGGGGTTCCTAGAAATGCTTGGTATAGTACATAGCTGTTCACACCACAGCCAACATCAACAATTGTGTAAAAAACAACCATAGGCCATCTTCTAGTACGACGGTTGGAACTATAATTTGCTATCTTTTGGTCAAGACCATCGACCCCTCCTTTGGTGCTATTATAGAAAGCTACTATTTCAGGTTTTTCCGTATCGTGGTCATCACTAATTCTGTGATGCATGCTGGAAATCATGATTACAGCTTTCTTCTCCTTAGGCACAAACGACACCAATGTAACTTCCTCTGTGAACCCGTATATTGTTGATTGAACATCTCGATCTTCATTAGGCAAAAACTCGACAGGAATCTCTACTTTATTTTTCTTGAGAGTGCCTACGTATGTGAGCTTCTTCTTTATTAACTCGTTCACTAGCTCCATTGAGGAAAACCAATTATCTGCAGTTACATTTCTGTTAGTGCCTACTATAGGTTCCACTAGTCTTAACACAGCCTGAGTTGGCTTCCCCAGTTTTTTCTCTCTCTTACTAAGAGTTTCACCATAGCAGTTCTTTCCAACATATAGAAAAGCATTGGACAGGTAGTTTGTTCTAGCGTCTGTCATTGCCATTATCTTCTGCCCATATTTGGCTGGTTTTTTGGGCATATACATTTTAAACTTAGATTTTCCTCTAAATGCAACCAGCATCTCATCAACACAAACATATTCACCCAAACTATAACATTGTTGGCAATTTTCAATGAATTTCTCGAAGATTTCTGAAATTGCTGCACCAGGATCATTTTTTACTCTCTCTTTTCTTGTACTAGGGTCATCAAACCTAAGAGCATTTAAAAGGTAAAGAAATCTCTCCTTCGACATAGTACATCTAAAGATTTCTCTGCCGGTTCCATCTGTGGCGAAAAGGCTGTGTACAGACTCATTTCCCGATTTGAAAAGTGATGAAAACACTAGGAGACCAATCAAAGCTTTAAGTTCCAAAATATCAGTTTCCTTTACATAAGATAAGTCTTTCTTTTTGTACTTAACTTTCATATCTGCAATTTTTCTGTTTGTCCAATGAAGAATTGTTTGCAACATATCTTCAGTAAAAAGAAGATTCCATACTTCTTCAACTGTTGGGTTGTCCCCCAGTGTATGAGCAGATCTTTTTATTCCTGGCAATTTAGAAACAATGTTATGTAGCCTTGTGCGAACATTGATGTTGGGTTGTATTTTTCTCCATTTAAATGGTGGTACGTGGTGTTTCAACATTTGCTTGGTCTCCCTACCATAGAAATAGTTTTGAAAACCACGTAACAAGCCTATAAACTCGTTCGATGTTGGTTCCGCTTCACCAGCTCCAGAGACAACACTTTCAATAATTTCGTCTAGATGGTTCAATGCTTCATTAGTATTGTCATCAGCGGTGACGTTTTCAAAAGGAGTTGGTTCATCCTGGACAATAGTGACGCCATCGTCTAACACATCAACTTCGTCTATTTCCAGTTCACTTTCTGAGTCATGATCACTTACTTCCGGTTCATAATGAGGATCTTCATCCGAGTCGTCACTGTCTGCAAAGTCTTCTAATTCCTCTTGAAGAGTCTCCTGTAATAATTCTTCAATTCCTGCTTCGTTACCAAATCGAACAGGTCGACGTATTGTTCTTTGAAGTGCAGCATTAGACGGACCTGCAGCTTCTAAATCTGATAGTGGAATAATACGATTTGATTTGTCTCCCATCTTGACATGAAGTATAAATAAATGTACTTATCACTAATTTATTTACAAAACACTTATTAAAAAAATATGTACATTGGCTAACGCAAAACTAAAAAACGTAAATACTATGGTTGGTCCCTGAGACCGCACAATGATAAAATAAAACTCACTCAGCAACTATGGATAGTCCCTGAGACCGCACAATGCTAAACTAAAGATCACTAAACTACTATGGAGGGTCTGTCAGACCTCGAAACGTTTATAGCGCATAAACAAAAAATCGTAACATAACCTAACTTTCACTTGTCGCCGTCAAGGCCAAGACTGAAGGGTACTGAAAGCGGCGGGCGCTTGGGGTGAGTGGTGGAGGGGGGGGAGCGCGGCAAATTCTCATACTGGTCTCACAGACGTTCCATAGTACTTAAGGGTTAAATGAGGTATTAGTGTATGCACTATACATAGAATTGTAAGAATAATTCAATATATAAGGGATAATTATATTGTAATTATTATATTATGCGTTTCAAGTTTTGTAATGAAGATTGATTTTTGTCTAACTGAAATAAGTTTAGACAAAAATTTACATTTTGTACACTTTGACTAAGTAATATTTTGCATTGCTTTATTTTACTGCAACTTATTATTACTCGCTTAAATATAAAATTTAGCTTCATATTACAACAATGAAGGTCATACACGTTAATGGAGTATCTATTCATCACAGAGTAGTTTCTTCTAGGTCAGATTTCCAATGCTTATTGTACTCTTTGGATTTAATTGTACATGACACGATTTACTGGGGTTTGAGGTGAGGACCAGAGTTGTTAATCATGTTTCAAACAATTGGCGCATGTTCAAACTATATACTTTAAAAGTAACAGGAGATATTTATTCAACAAAAAAAGAATATATCGCGGATATGAGCAAACCGGTAACGTTTGGAACTTCCTGTGAAATTCAAGCAGCACCGAAATATTTTTAATGAATTTCAGGTGTACAGAGATGGTTATTTGTTGTGGGAGAGTTTTGGCGAACCAATTGAGGGAGTAGGGAGGATAAGGTTTACTGGGGAACTGACCAGAGGTCACTTTGATGTTCTCATTCCTCTCACACCTTCTTTACCTGACAACTCAGTGGATATTAGTGTGGAGGAAATATAGTAAGCTTCCCAATCCCAGGTTTCAGACAATGGTCTCCAAATTTCTCAACTTCCAACCATATCAGAACGGTGTACATCATCATCTGATGCAGTTCGGTCGCATCCAGAACAAATACCAGAAGACGAGGGAAAAAGACGAAAGCGCTTTTCTAATACAAATCGCGTAAAAGCACATAGGCAAGCGGTAAAAAAACCACTGTCTCAAAATACACACAGAATCAGCTAAAATACTTTAAGATGTAACATTTACTGTAGGTAACCATATTATTGCAATAGCGAACATTGTCCTGTCAGCTATATAATACATAGACAAGTAAGCGCGTGGAGAGGGAATAGACGATACATAATATATTATAATACGTTATTATAATATTATAATTATTATTATAATAATTATGCCTTACATATTGAATTATTCTTAGAATTATATGTAGAGTGCATATTATACACTAATACCTCACTCAAAATCATTAGTCACTAAATAAATACTGCTTACATTATAATGGTCATTATTTTTCGCATATTTATTATAATATAATCTATACTATTATATAAAAATCTAATGGTGTCTGTCTGTGTGTGTGTGTGTATGTGTGTGTGTGTGTGTATGTATGTTACTCAATCACGTAAAAACTACTG
>JAGFPH010001379.1:6080-27434 GCA_018207615.1 Philaenus spumarius
TAATTTTTGTAAACCCTTTCTTACCCAGCACCTATGGCCCTAGATGCTGCTACATACCAAATTTCATTCCAATCCGTTCAGTAGTTTTAGAGAAATCGTGATTTAGTAACTTTGTCCCCTCCAAACCTCCCTAAAACTTTGAACTTTTTTAAACCCTTTTTTACCCGGCGCCTATGGCCCTAGATGAAGCTACATACCAAATTTCATTCCAATCCGTTTGGTGGTTTTTGATATTTCATGATGAGTGAGTCAGTGAGTGATATTCGGATTGTATATACATATGTAGATAAGGTGGAGGGTACATTTAGTTTCTGGGCCAAACAAAATTCAAAATGTCATAGTTAAAATATCCTAAAGTCCCTAGTTTATTTTACATAGCTGCTATTTTGTTTTTCACTTGTCAATTTTTATCTCAAACGAATTAATACATTAAGTTTTAATTTCGCAAATGTTATATCATAAAATTTGTTCCAAACTAAACAATTAAAAAATGCAGGCGTTTAAAATGTTTGATGTTAAATATACCAAACCCTAAACATTTACACCAAATTCACATGGTACAAAATTGATAATTGCTTGATGATAAACTAAATGTTTTTAATAATTGTGTATAAGTCAAGGGATCGTATCGAGAGAGAAAGACATTTTCTTCTTGGTACTTGGTAAAAAAAAAAAATAGCCGAGTACCTTTTTTAGAATTTTTTTTAGTTTTTACATAACTCGAATTTTATTTAACAAACAGATAAATGACAAACCCATTATTTTGGCCATTAAAAAATTCCACGTTTTATGTCTTGCCCAAACTAGCCCCCCCCCTAAAATTTCGAATTTTTTAAAACCCTTTCTTACCCAGCACCTATGGCCCTAGATGCAGCTACGTACCAAATTTCATTCCAATCCGTTCAGTAGTTTTAGAGAAATCGTGATTTAGTAACTTTGTCCCCTCCAAACCCCCTAAAATTTTGAACTTTTTAAAACCCTTCCTTATTGAGCACATATGGCCCTAGAGGAAGCTACATACCAAATTTTGCTCCAATCTATTTGGTAGTTTTGGAGAATTCGTGATTTAGTAATTTTGACCCCCCTAACCCCCCAAAAGCTTTCGAATTTTTTGAAATCCTTTCTTAGTGAAGCCCTAGAAGAAGCTACATTCCAAATTTCGTTCTAATCCGTTCAGTAGTTTTTGAGATTTCGTGATGAGTCAGTGAGTGAGTGGTATTTGGCTTTTATATATATAGATTAGCACTCAAACAATTATTTACTGTGGAAACTTGGGACGCCAAAATATGTCACACCCAGAAATGTATTTGTTCAACTACATATTCATCCATGATCTTCACCCGTTTTGCAGGCAAAGGTAGTGTATGTTTATAGTCTTCAAAAGTTGTTCTACATGTGTTCAACGGTTGAAATTTATTTCAATTCAGCGAAAGAAAGGTTAAGATTTGTTTGCCAGTCCACATCGTTAGTCAAAACGGTTGCGAATTAAAACATCCGTTGCACGGTCCACATCGTGGGTTAGATAGTCATGACAACTGGTATTATAGCAAACTTGATCGACTGCCTTACACCGCTGCCTAATAAATAATTTGACCACGCAGCCGAACCGCAAACGTAAGTCGAGAAAATTTCAAAAATTAAGTTTATATGTTTTAGGGTTTCAACCGACTATTTGAGAAATTTATCTACTCACGAATTCGCTGAATAGCTGCTAGCGTATACGATATATATTACAGAATTTGCTTACAGCTAAGCTTTCAGCTTCGACTCCCGCCCTCCTTTGCTTCGCTCGCAGATTACAAACTGGGCCGTCGGCGTCGGATCAGAAGATGTCCCCACAGTAAAATCCCAACGTGGATTTGAACCAGGTACTTTGACGGTATTTTACGTTTTGGATGATTTTGGGAGAACCAAGCGAGCTATAAGATCGTGTAAAAAAACAAAATGTGTAAAATAAAATCCTACTTTAGATACACTAATAAAAATGTTTCAATCTAGTGCGAAAAATAGCTGAAATATTACTTCCGGTCAAAAAAGAGTACTTCTGTTGGATTTTTTTGTTCCGAGCCTGTTAGACAACCAACGTATGTAAACTGCGGCAGTTAGAGTGCGAACACATATTTACAAATATAGTTAAAGTTTTTAATGATCGGTGCTCATTTATTACTCCCAACCATAGGTCTCACCATAAGGGTCACTGCAATAGCTCATCTTTTCTATGGAAATCCGCTAATAACTATACAGAGTGTCCCCGAACTCTCTGGACCCCTTTTGTGGATATGTTCCTGGGATCGAGACAAACATACAGTATTTCACAATATAAACATGGGTCTACGGGGCTTATTTTTTCGTCTGTCTGTGTTCGTGTTTTTTACAAAATACTTAATATTCTTGAAAGTAGAAAGGATATTGAGCTCAAACTTTGTACACCTATTTGTTGCACAACTTCTTATCACTGTACGAAACATTATAACATTATTTTCATTATTTTAAAAATGGCGGCCGTTTATAATTTTTAATGTCAAATATCTCAAAAACCGCAAACTTTGCAAAAAAATTACAAGAGACAAAAAAGTTTACTTTTTTTTATTACAAACACAACGGTTTCTTTGTTTTGTCTGTAGCTCAAAGGATAACAGAGATATTGAAAAAAAAAGGAAAATGTATTTCTTGATAGTTTTAACAATACTCAGAATTACTCTAGAAACCAAATATTTAAAAGTTATTATGAGCTAAAATAATCAGTTATTTGCATTATGTTCCGAGCACTTTCTGAGATGATTCTACTAGCAAAAAATTATGAAAAAAGTTCATGTATTCATAGGTAAGGAAATGTTTCGTTAGCGAGTTACAGCTTTCGAAAGTTTCTCCCATGTTTCAGATTATTCACAGAAACGAATCGCTATTGAAATATGTAGGACGTTAATTAAGTTGTGAAATTGAATTGAATTTACGTAAAATGAGCATATAAATTTAATAAAGTAGGTCCCAGTTCTGTAACTGCAGTAATTGTTGCGATATTTGACCCAAAACGCAAAATTTGGTCTAAATTCGGACAGAATTTTGTGTTTTGGGTAAAATATCGCAACAATTACTGCAGTTACAGAACTGGGACCTGTTTTAAAAAAATGTATCTGCTCATTTTACGTAAATTAAATTAAATTTTACACCTTAATAATTAACGTCCTACATATTTCAATAGTGATTCGTTTCTGTGAGTAATCTGAAACACGGGTAAGAACTCTCTAACGAAGCATGAATATGTGAATATATAAACTTTTTCCCTTATTTTTTGCTAGTAGAATCAGCTCAGAAAGTGATCGGAACATAATGCAAATAACTGATTATTTTAGCTCATAATAACTTAAAAATATTTAATTTCTAGAGTAAATCTGGGTATTGTTGACAACTACCAAAAGATTAATTTTCTTTTTTGTTGTCAATATCTCTGTTATCCTTCGAGGTACAGACAAATTAAAAAAAAAAACATTATGTTTGTCATTAAAAAAAGTAAACTTTTTTGTCTCTTGTAATTTTTTTGTAAAGTTAGCGGTTTTTGAGATATTTGACATTAAAAATTATAAACGGAGGCCATTTTTTAAATATTTAAACTAATGTTATAATTTTTCTTACAGTGATAAGAGGTTAGGCAACAAATCGGTGTGCAAAGTTTGAGCTCAATATCCTTTCTACTTTTAAAAATATTAAGTATTTTGTAAAAAAACACATACAGACAAACAGACGAAAAAATAAGGCCCGTAGACCAATGTTTATATTGTGAAATATTTGTCTCGATCCCAGGAACATATCCACAAAAGGGGTCCAGAGAATTCGGGGACATTCTCTATATATAAGTCTATATCAATTCACAGTTAGATTGGTGCAGCATATCTCCCTATTGCAATAGTAGAACAAGTTATCTCGCCATTGCCTTTCAATTGTTATAAGTAGGCCTATGCAATGTTTCATAAAAGTGTATAACATGTTATAGTTATTTGTGTATCTAGTATGTAAAGTTGAGTTTTGTGGCACGAGCTAAACATTTGACGCCTGAGGCGCAGCAGATTACACACACGTTTTTCCTACAGCTACATTTTAAATTAGTGTTTAGTTACTAAACAAAACGTGTTTGCAGAGGTTACTCCCACAACAATCAACATTTTCAGAACATCCTACATCAGCTGTTGGCTTTGCTCCATAAGGCTAAAGTAAAACAAGCGTGCGGTAAAGTAAAACAAAGAGGTATAATTACTTGACGCTGAACGCATTTAGTTTAGTTTGCGCACTGCTGTGAGTGTGCAAAAACGTACTGTTTTAAGTAGCTGTAGTAAAATAATATAACTTTGTTTGGGTAGATATATGCATTAAATGTTTAGGTGTTTTTTTATTGTTTAGTATTGAACTTCACAGTATAGTAAATAAACGGTATCAGTTAACTGACACAAACTTTCTCCCAACTTACTGTAGTCAAAATAATATTGTTTTTAATCATTTTATTTTTTACTACTTTTTAGAACAAAACAAAAAAATAATATTCTACCTACGTCAATCGTATAAAAAAATTATTGTCCCAGGCGGGATTCGATCGCGTGACCTTTGAATTACTGGCCGTGCTCGCTACCGTGGTGCTACCCCGTGCGGCCGCCGTCGCGATGCTAGATTGACAACACAAACTTGTTTATTTTAAAACATTTCCTTATAATTATAAAACGCCGAAGTTTTAATAAAAGCGGGTGGTGTCATTTTGTTTGGCATCTTAAGCACTATAAATACTAAAAATTTGATCAAAATCGTTAGAGCAGTTTTTGAGAAATTTGCACTTTTGTCGTTTTTTATGGGTTTTTAGGGGTAAATTACCCTTAAAAATTTAAAATTCCAAAAAAATTAAAAAACGCCTGGAGATATTAGGGTTTAGTACCTACATACCAAATTTCATGAAAATCGGACCAATAGTGTCCTCTCTGGTCGTACAAGACTGACAGACAGACACCACTCTAAAAACACTTTTTTGGGTTCAGGAAGCACCAAAACAAAAAATTCCACTAAAAATATTTTTGGGTTCAGGGAGCACCAACACAGATAATTGCACTAAACAATTTTTTGGGGTTCTGGGAGCACCAAAACAGATAATTCAACTAAAAATTCAAATTCGAACATTTTTACGAAAACAATACTTTCTCCATATACAATTTTTTATGTAGGGTGGAGAAAGTAAAAAATAATGCCTCAGATACTGGCAATTGACTTACGTGATACTCCACTCCCCGGACTTCATTAGTTCAGATGGCAGAAAGACGTTAAGTAACTAAAAATAATAACTTTACTATTTATTAGTAATTAGTGGACCCGGAAATGCTTCCCTATTGTTTGATTATAGTTTATAAATATATACTTTGATTAAATTAACAAACACAATTTAGTGAGAGTATTGAAAATTTTATTTTGAAGTGTCTGGTTAAAATAAGATTCATATGATCGGAGAAGGCGGTCGCCTGCTTGTTAAACATATGGGTTGACGTTAATGCAATTTATTGTATATGGGCAGCTATCCCTTTTTAATTATTATGTAATTTTAGGGGTAGTTACATGTCATTACTTTCACTTACGTAATCGAATTGCAAAAATGGTTTTTACAACACTCTTGGGAATAATATTACATACATTTAGATTTAGAGCTTGTATGAAGTTTGTGCAATTTATTACAGGATTTAAATAGAAAAGATGAGCTACTGCAGTGAACCTTATAGTGAGACCTATGGTCAGGAATTGTAAATGAGCACCGATCATGATCCCCATAACAAGTTTTGGGGTGTCATTACAAATCGTAGGCTATATACAGGGTGTATCAGGAAGAAACGGAAAGAATTGCAGGACGTGTTCTACTGGTGAAAATAATGAAAAAAGTTCCTATAAACATAGGTCCGAAAACGCTTCGTTTTCCAGATATCCGCCATTTTGTTTTTTGTACAAAATAATTCATATCTAGAGAACGGTTTGACTGATTGAGTTCAAACTTGGCATGAAGTTTAAGCTGTCAATGATATACCTCAAAAAAATAACGATTAAATCCAATCATGAGTTTCAAAATGGCGGCTGTTTGAAAATTTCAAACCTAAATTACTCCAAAACCGTACATTTTAACGAAAAATGTCAAGACACCTTTCTTGTAGCCCTTTTGATTCCCTATCGGATGGTGTAACTGTCAAAACAATCGGATGAAGGATAACAGTTAAGTTACGTGTACTAATTGGTTTGTTCAACTCGGCATCCTATACAAACACAGTAAATACTACAATATTGTATGGACATTTGTTGTCATTACCTTTTAACCGGAAGAAATTGAAAAATCGAAAAAATCTTTCCCGCCCAAAAGGTGCTTCCAAAATAAAAAAATGTTAAATTCTGGCAATTTTCCCAGAAGTTTCTCGTCGAGAGCTTTAATTCAAGTATAAGGTTGAGGGGAGTCCGATTACGGGAAGTGTCTAATAATTAATGTCAGTGAATCAGTGAAACCGGCTAGCTTTAAGAACATTGGGCGGAGCTTCCCTTCTCGGATGAATAGTGGCTAAATGGATGATTGGATCTTAAATCTGATGAAAAATCGTTAGTCTGAAATTAAATTTTCTACAACTTTTGTATTTAAAATTTTTTGCTATCTTTTACCGTTTTCTTACAAAACACGCTCAAAGTGAAAAAATGAAAAAAATTCAAAAAATCTAAAAACAATTTCAGGCCCAAAAGGTGCTTGCCAAATTAAAAAATGTTAACTTATGGCAATTTTCCCAAAAGTTTCTCGTCGAGAGCTTTAATTCAAGTATAAGGTTGAGGGGGGTCCGATTACGGGAAGTGCCAAATAATTAATGTCAATGAATCAGTGTTACCGTCTAGCTTTATATAAGTAGATGTTTAATGAGCTTGAGTCAGCTGCCAAATAAAACAGCTGATTTATGCTCGGTCACCTATGTACAAACGAGCTAAAGATTAACGAGATTCTGTAGCGAATTTTCCAACTGCTAGCGAAGCGAAGCAGCCATCTTAGGCCGAGGCGGGGTTGGGACGCGAAGCGTCCAGGGGCAGAGCCCCTAGTTACATTATAGACATAAATTGAGTTTTACATCATTTGAAGATTTTTTTAAAAATAAAATGTGTTTATAAAACTGTGACCCCAAACGCACAACTCTTAGAAATCCAAATATTGAGAGTTAATTTCGGAAAATAATGAGTAATTAATCACTGGAATGGAGATTTAAAAGAAAAGTAATTACAATATGAGGGTTTGCATGGTTTCAGATGTTCTTTGACATTTTGTTTTATACAACTAAAGAAACGTTGGCTTATAAATTTCAAGCGTTCCGGTCTCGGTATTGATTCAAGTCTTACATTTATCTTACTTGACGAAGAGCGAGGTTATGCCTTGACGACAAAGGGTAACGAGATATAATATAACATCCCGTTAAACAGTTATATTTTGCTAATGGCCCCAACTACCGCTGTGTACCAAATTGATTCACCAATTGCAGGGTTTATTGGATAATAGAGGGTTGTGGGTTATTCCTTCAACACACAAAGTAATTAATTGTAATTGATGATATTTTGATTTTGGTAAAAATTTAGTAGTTTATTTATATTTATGACTGTCATTAAGAAAACTTTCTTCCAAAAATCTATCAAAATCGTATTCATAGTTTTAGAAAATGGTTAGTTGTAGGTTTGGGATGCGAACCGCGGGTTCAGAGAATTATAAATGTTTCGTAAAATAGATTTTGATTTATTATGGTTTATTAAAGGATCTATGAGCTACCGACAAAGAAACCAAATGTTTGGTTTGTTTATACCATATAGTGTCAAACAAAATAAAGATCATTACATAAACAAATTAAATTTGGTTATCACTAAATAAAAATTCCATATTGTATTTTTGTAAACTTTCCATTTCAATTGAATACCATTTTAAATTTTAATCTAACACACGGTTATATTAAGTGCTTCTTGCCGTCGTTGGAAATCGAAGAGTAAGAACTATGCCCCACTGTATACACGATGATAAACTTTGTTGTAGTTTTTGGCAAATATTTTGCAAACTATCAAATTACTAAATGGCATGCAACTTAAATGTTTCAAAATGTTTAATTCCTTTCAGTTCTGCTCCTGGAACACTAAAAATAACTACGAGAAAAATTATACATCAAAGAGTGGTAAAATAAACGAACAGCGATGATCTACAAAAATAAAAACTCAAGTGTAATATCGCACTGACATTAAATAAGAATTATTGTTACAACAAAGCACTAAATAATTTTTTTTTAAATGAAACAGTAGAGATATGAAAGAATGCCGTAGTTTCCAAGGATCTGATTGAGCTGTAAGATTAATTGCGTTTTATATTAATAAAACCAGCTGGCCCGATCCGGCTTTGCAAGGATAGAAAAATCAAAGTTAAATGTATATTAACAAAAATATATTATATCAATAAATATATTAGACTATGTATTTCTTATGGGGATTTTTAGTAATTTTGACCCCTCAAACCCTCTTAAAATTTGGAATTGTTTAACCATTTCTTGGCGAGCACCTATGATCCTAGAGAAAGCTACATACCAAACTTCATTCCTATCCGTTTGGTAGTTTTGTAGAAATCGTGATTTAGTATCTTTGACTCCCCCCCCCCTAATATTTTGATTTTATAAAACCCATTCTTTTGCAGCACCTACGGCCCTAGAGGAAGCTACATACCAAATTTCATTCCATTCCGTTGTGTAGTTTTAGAGAAATCGTGATTTAGTAACTTTGACCCCCCCAAACCCCCCTAAAATGTCGAATATTTTGAAAACCTTTCTTAGTGAGCACCTATGGTCCTAGAGGAAGCTACATACCAAATAAATTTCGTTCCAATCCGTTTTGTGGATTTTTTTTTTGTAATTTTGTCCCCCACCCCCAAACCAACCTCCCCCTAAAATTTATAATTTTTTAAAAACCTTTCTTAGCTAGCACCTACGGCCCTCGAGGAAGCTACATACCAAATTTAATTCCAATCCGTTCAGCGGTTTTTGAGATTTCGTGATGAGTGAGTCAGTGAGTGGTATTTGGATTCTATAGGCTATATATAGATAACAAAATTACGCGGATAACTCTTGATTTTATTAACGAATTTCCAAAGGAAAGATGAGCTATTGCAACAACCCTTATGGTGAGACGTAATGCCGGGAGTGGTAAATGAGCACAGATCATGGTCAACAGAACACGTTTTGGGGTGTCATTAAAAAATTATATATATGTACCTACATGATATGTGTTCGCACTCTAGCGGCCAAATTCTAAGTCCGATTTGGTCCACATGTTGGTTGTCTCCGTAGCTCGAACGAGTTCGTTAGCAAAAAAATCCAACAATAGAGAGCACGTTTTTGACCGGAAGTAACTATTTTTTTTAGATTTTTCCTACAAGAACGACATTTTTAGATTTTTATATGACAAAATAATTGTAGGATATTATTCTGCACCATTCTATTTTACACCACCTTGTAGCTCGCTTGGTTTCCATAAAATCGATCGAAACGTAAAATACCATAAATTTACCCGGTTCAAATCCACGTAGGGGATTTTACCGTGGGTCATCTTCCTATTCTAGGCCCAACGGCAAAGTTTGTAAGCTGCGAGCGAAGCGAAGCAGGCTATAAGGCGAGGCCTCAAGGACGAGGTGCAAACTAGCAAAGCGAGTTTTTCCACTGCTAGTGGAACGAAGCAGCACGTGAGCCAGAGCTAAAGGATGAGTTACAAACAAATTCTACTAGTATATTTCGTACAAACAGGCAGCTATTCAGCGCCTTCGTGAGTAGAACAATTTCCCAAATTGTTGGTTGAATCTCTAAAACATACAAACTTATTTTTGTAAATTCGCTCAACTCACGTCAGCGGTTCAACTGTGGGGTCGGTTTATTTTGTATTTTGCTTGCTTGAGTATTTTCTTAACGTTTTTGGTTTTAGTCTTAGAAGGTATAAAACACGATTTAATGCTTTTCATACAAAGAGTGTTTTATTGATTTTTTCAAATTTCCAAAACGCGTTAACCATTTATATTCCTTTGCTCGTGTTTTGTCTTTAACCGAGCTTTTCCATCTGTAAATTGTGTGGATCAGTCTGAAAGTAATTTGTTCATAATTACGGCAGTTATCTTGCCCACAAAAAGGAACAAACACTTTTGAGGTTCTAATGGTTTTGGAGATTAGAGACGATGAATCGAAAAATTGTAACGACTCTAATAGGTACTTAATTCAAAATCTTCCTACAACAAAGAAGGTAATAAGTTAATATGTATCTACATCAACAAATAAACAAATACATACACAGCGGAATAGGTCGAATAAGTAGAAAATAATAACGTATGCCCCTTAAAAAAAGGATAAAACTGTAATCCTGTTATATTTAACCCACAATCTGAAGGTTCACTTGAATTGTTCGTACCGCAACTAACTATAATGTAAAGAAACTATTCGTAAATAAACTTACTACATATATACAATTGTCAGTGTTGGCAATTTGAACAGCCTTTACCTAAAACATTTATAATTTAATTTAATTAATTAATTAAATTATTTATCGTAGGCCGATTATATAATTCAAAAAAGGAATTTGTATGCCAAATATACATTACCTAAAAGACTCAACAAACTGTTAAACTAAATCGTTTGCAAGTTTTATTGTTTGTGTGTAAAAAATAGAACTACTCCTGTTTAAAGCTCGGAAGTTGGCGTGCGAAGTACGCAGGGGTATCTTCTAGTTACACTATAAGATAGGAAGAAGGGGCAACTACTGTGTCAATTAAAATTAAACTGTTCTATTAAACATTTCCTGCAATTTTATCAACAAACGAAATTTAACATTTTGCAGATAGTGTCTTTACAAAGTCCTTATACATTTTGAAGCATTACTAGAATGAATGCCGCAAGGAGACTCCACCAAACTTTGATCACGTGGTCTACTTCCGTGCCTTATTGATTACTTCCGCCTATTTGATTCCTTCTTCATACTGTTTCCTTCCTTCAAGAAGCTTTCCCAACAGAATAATTAATTATTAATAATACTATAGTATTTTATAAGACCTAACAAAACGCACCACCGTAAAAAGCGCACACAAAGGTTTGCAAAGATAGTAACACGAACTTTGTATTAGTCATTGTTTTGCCGTGAAAATAAATTATCTTTATCTGTAATTATTCATTTACAAAATAACTAAGTAAAACTTCAAAGTGTATGTGTTACCGGCAATGTAAAATATCCAGGTGATCCATGTAATATCCTGCAGTTATATGTATATTTTTTCCGGATGTAGGGGGGAATGCATTAGGCACCATCAGGGAGCACGTGCCCCTGTTGTGTGGGACTCGCGATCCATCCGGTAATTACCCACTAAACCCTAACCTCCATTTTCTGTGCAGGCAGTACCTCC
Source organism: Philaenus spumarius (assembly GCA_018207615.1). NCBI lineage: Eukaryota > Metazoa > Arthropoda > Insecta > Hemiptera > Aphrophoridae > Philaenus > Philaenus spumarius. The sequence goes on from JAGFPH010001379.1 coordinate 17,524, forward strand.
ACTCTGGGACCGCTTTAAGTATTACTTCAGAATGGTGCCTTTAAATGACCATAACAGGTTTCTTCATTTCCTTACTGCCTGGAGACAGTTTTATACATTGGTTCCTCTAATCTTTTGACGTAGAATACGTTCGGCATAGTGCTGAACCTGGTTCAACAAGTCCTCGCTTATTATCATCTTCGTTACAATATTAGCCGGTGTAAGCAAAAAATTCATTCTTCGATGTCCCGTCTTTCTTCCGCCCATCTGACACAGAATAAAAACGTGTGCTCAACATCGTCCAACACGGAATCGCACACTGGGCTTTCCACTTTTTCTATTTTTGCCAGGTACGCCTGAAAGCACCCATGTCCAGTCAGCAGCTGGGTCATTTAAAAATTCACCTCCCCATGTGGTCGGTTTATCCATTTGGAAATGTTAGTAATTAAGCCAGCAGTCCATCTCCCTCTGGCCTCTTGTTGCCATCTTTCCTGCCAGAGTCTGAGCGTTTGCTCGTCCTTCATTTTGGCTTCTTCCCGTTCTCTGGAATACAATCCTCCTCTCCATTTCCATCAGGTCGATAGGGGGGATACTAGCAATAACCAGCACAGCTGGTTCCGACACTGTTCAATAGGCACAAGTCACCCTAAGTCACCGCAGCCACTCTCCTTTGCACGGCTGCCATCTTATCAGCATTTTTGTCTATGATTAGGATGAAAAAAAGTAATTTTGTTAGATCTTTTCTTAATTTCCCTAATAATAGAAAAAAATGCTCACAGTTCTACAAGCAAAGTAAACTACAGAGAAACTATATTTTCATATATTTTTAGACAACAATTAATTTCGAAATTTACAAAACTGAACCTAACTGATACTGTATAATTCAAGTTAATCAATATTAAACAGTTGAGGGTTATAGTCTATAACAAAACCCTAATATTTTTAGAATTTACTCAGTTGGATTACGATGTGTATTAAAATTAATCAATTTGTTCAACTTTATAAATTAATTTGGTTGTTTGTGTTATTGCTCGTGGTTTTAATCATTCATTTGTTATATATCCATTTGACGTAGTGTCATTACTCGGAATAATCAACATAACGTTGCAGACGGTATTATTTAAACAGCACATACGAACAATCACATATGAAACGCTACATTACAAAATAATACCTTGGCAAAACTGCCAGCTAGTAACTTTCTCGCAACGCAATAATAGACTAAGGAATTAATAGTTATCGAATTTCTTCTGCAACGTAACATCAAATACCTCCTAGGTGACCTTGACAGTACAAGCAGGGATGGTAGCTTTACGCGGCTTAACCTAGGTGGGTAATATAATCACAATTATATTAGGTTAGTGCAACCTATTACCAAGATGCCGTGGAACACACAAGATGCAGCCTATTGACACAATGTATGGGTAATTCCCATCTATTCTGCAGGGTAAGAAAACAGTACTGAGTGTAACCTAAAAACCATGAAAAACCAACGTATTAAAAAGCTCACCTGAAGTGCAGTGGGCACTCTATAGAAAGCCTAGACAAAGATGATATACGCTTCATTTCAATAAATTGAACACCAACATTAGTAAATTATTTATAGAATGTCTAGTATTGTATACTATGTTTCATTTTACACATTAACCCCGACGAAAACAGAGGGGTCTTAATTTTTAACGTGAATATATGTGTTTCTGTCTGTGGCATCGTAGCTCCCAAACGGATGAACCGATTTCGATTTAGCATTCTTTGTTTGAAAGTCGACTTGGTTGAGAGTGTTCTTAGCTATGATTCAAGAAAATCTATCCAGCCGTTTGAAGATCATCAGCTCTTTTCTATAGTCTATATACCACTTCAGTGAACCAGTCGACCGTACTATACCTTGTTCACCGATAGTTTATAGTGAAGCACCTTCCCCTGCAATATTTATGGGCCGGGTAGACTGTGTCACACGCAGACCTCCCGCAGGGACGAACGAGAACGTTAGGGTGGGCTAGTGAAGAGAATGCTTGTTTACTAAGAACTACTGTGAATCATACGCAGAGTCGTCCGTCCCACACGTGATGTTCGTTTTCCTTATTGGCCCAAATCCCTAACGTCAGCCATTGTAAGGTGGTGCTTCACTTTAAACTCCCGGTGAACAAGGTATTGTGCGAGATTGGGGATGGGCACTCGTCGTCGGCCATTGTTCGTGGTTCTTTGCTGCCAACGTCATTATGCAAACTTGTTTAATTGAAAGAAAAACTTAAAACAAAATATTTCACGCGCTGTGTTTTCATCGCCTGATTATTTTGATACCAAATATGAAGGAAATCTGTTAATTTTGGGGAATTACCGACCCCGTCACAATAGATGCAAGGGTAAGGCTGATATTACTGATTCTGCCTCATCCTGAGGTGGTACCGTCTAAAGTTGATGTGTCTGAGGTTTTTAATCGTCAACGGGGCTGTCACGACTAATTTCGGCCATTTTAGCATTTTCAAGAGATTGCTCCCTGGTGCTTTGTTATTATTTATAAAACTATTTAGACATGTAAACAGTGCCATTTATTTTAAACAAACCGGATCATGCCGACACTAGTTCTAGCAAAAACGAAAATTAAATTCGGGCAACCTTAACAAATAATGCGTTGCAGGGCTGAAAATAATTACTAAAAGTTAGCCTATAACTAATAACAACAGTACACACATTTCAAACTTACAAATTATTAAATTAAACTTAAAACCAACAAACACCAATAAGCTTTGAGGATAAAAATAATAACAGTGAAATAAAGAAAAACTCTAACATCTATATTTTTAGATTTAGTGGCTAAAGGTATGTTTATTGCACTGTCCTTACTAAAGGTAAAATTTTATGAAGTGACGTGTGTAAATGAGTATATTATATATGTTTTGTTATTGTATTGTACGAAGTAATATGTCGGGACAGCGAAGGACATCAAACTCATCTCAATAGGCGCAGCTTGGTTTCACGCCCGTGCGGGTCACTTACTAAATTGAGAAACAAAATGTGATTCAGACAACATTAAGGGAATAAAATAATATGGATACGAAATAAGGTAAATCATTAAAAATTGCTTACTTTAATTTCAATTTTAATTTAATAATAGAAAGTAAACATTATTACTTGCATTACTAAATTGTACAATACAATAAAGAATCTAGTGATATATTTCACTTGTTCACATTGTCTTTGCTTTCCATGACGTTACAGTATTTATTGTAGTATTATTGAACGAATCTGTAGTTAGGGCTGGTTGACGCACGATAATAGATTGACAGTAATCTGGGACGTTAGCCTTGTTAAAGTACTTTATATTTGAAGCGTTTCTATTTCGTTTAACCTACAATCGAACTACTGAATGCGAATAAATTTCACGTTGCTAGAAAATACTGTGAAGGTCTCAATTTCATCAAGATTGCACTATTGAAAATACGGTCATTTTACACACAAATTAATAAATAATGTAGTGAAGCTGCTTTGACGTATCCCAGTAAATTTAAACTCTGAATATTTATACACTAGGAAGGTTTGTTTAGTTTTAAACAAAATTGTAGCTTTTGGATTATGGAAAAAAGTACAGTAGAAAATATACGTGAAGAAGCGGTTGGCTGTATGCGCAGAAGCAGGGACGGCAAATGCGCATGCGCTAAGAGCGTGGAGCGAGTCAGTCGGTGACAGAGGTTAGTCGCGTTATCTAGTGCACTGCCTTGTCTAAAAACGTTGTAGTGATTTATTATTTCTGGGCTATAATCAACTTAATGAAATTGTTATAAATATTGTACATAACCTTTAAAAACATAGCCGTAAAAAACAGATTGGGTAGTAGTATACTCAGCAGTCAAATCCCCCACCCCGCCACACATAACATAAATCCTCCCTGCCACACTCACATACCTACCTGCGCGGCCCGCTTCTTTACATATATTTATTTCCATCTTAAGCGCAGTGAGCCTTCGACCACCAACTTCATTGAACCAAGTTATAGTTACTATGTACATAACACTTTTCGTGTTACTTCGACATCGTTGCAATATCAGAAGTTTCGCCAACAGTTATAGCAAGCACATCTGCATTTTAATACATTTCATTTGTTTTTAAATTAGAAAATAAACATTTATTCCACTTAACAATACTCTCGAACTCACCTTGCAAAGAACTCGGTTTTCAATATGAACTGATAAGCTTACAGTTAGATATCGATCTACCAATGATATTTTAACAGTCGGTGCACGAATCGCCAATTTGGTTCTTTTTACTGATTCATATATATTTGTATTCGTCTACGTTGCATACGTTTCAGTATTCTCTAAAAACTGTAACGTTCTGACAGACTGATTCGTCACCGTATCCCTCCATTAGGGTTCATTATACGCTATACGCAACCCACGAAATTCCCCGTATCTCGTATGAATATATCTGTATGAACGTACGACGGAACATAAGGTCGAAGCTATCACTACATCAGCATCAATTTAAAATAGAAGCAACATTTGGTAGAAATGTTTCTTTTATAATGTACGTAAAAGGAATAAATTTTCGATATTCATTGTAAAATGATGAAAAGACTTAACTATTATTCCGTTATTACACATAAGTTACACCAAACAGGCTATTCACCATATAAATAAGCTAAGAAAGGAAATATAAAGCAAGAATATTTTTAGTTGTTTAGGTTATATTACCTTCAATCCAACAAAACTTGTTTGTGCTAATGGACTACCGGTTTTAACGGTATATCGTCATCTTCAGGTCAGGGACAGAATTCTTCTTATTTCATATTACATTGTAAACATCCGTGATTGGATTTTATTTGTTTATTTTAGACAATTTATAAATAGTTTAGAACTTAAACTTCGTATAAACACAAGTATGACACACTACAGATACAAATGTAAAGACATTTACAAAAATTAATAAAATTGACGTTAAGGTAATATTAACAACAACACTATTTGAAAAGATCTTTTACAGCTTAAGTATGTCAATATAGAAAGTAACTTTCAAGTATTGACTGGGGGGGAAATTGGAAAACCCTTCCGGAACATTTAATTCTATCTCCATAATCGATTATTCATAAACATAAGATTTTGTAGAAACATTAATTGCATGACATAAATAAAGTACAATCAAGGTATTTAGTTTCAAAGTCCAGTCCTAAATGGCAAGAAATTTTGAAAGAAACTCTTTCGGAAAGTTTCTATTATGTCTTCGTAGTGACTAAAACCGTAAACGATAAATTTGCCTGGTGTGTATTTGATGCATAAGAAAAATACAGGAAATGAATTTTAAAGGTATACCCTAGACCAGTAACATCCTTTTTTGTTACACTATTAGTAACGTGGGGTCTACAGTATCCCAAATAAAAACAATTAAAATTTTTTTACAAAAAATGTTTTATTAATAAAAAAAACCACAAGATTGGAGATTATAAAAGGTATACAACTGGTTAAATTCTAAAATAACATTGAAATTCACTGTATTAAGTTGTTTTGGACATAAAATAAAAATGTAAAAAAATTTATACAAGGGTTTTTTCAATAAAAATTTTAAGACTTACAATTTTGGCAAATGACATATTTGTGTTTACCACACACATATTTATGGCACTCAGTACATGAAATAGTGGTCTTGCTGTCTGCAGCCCTCGGACAGATATGGCACCGACCTTTTAAACCTGTAGGTTGTTGTGGAGGCTGCTGCTGCTGTGGGACTCCAAGCTGGGCTGTCAATTCTTGTCGTGTTGACCTTGGAAGATTGGGCACTTCAAGTCGACGTTTCATCCATGGTCTCATTAGTTCTTCTCCCAGTGAAAGAAGAAAATCTTGCCTGCTCTGCACATTTCCCCCTTGGCGGAATGTGTTCTCTCGTAGGATGATGTAAGCATTCATACATGCAGAGTTAATCATCCCATAGAAAAAACATAGCGGCCATCGTCTTGTTTTTTGGCTGCATAAATTGTGTGCACACATTTGATCAAATACATCCACACCGCCCTTTGTTTGATTATAGAAATGAATCATTTCTGGTAGCGAAGAGTTGGGAAGTAACGTTGATCCTTGGTGCATGTTTGACATCACAAAAACAACTTTCTTCTTTTTTTATCAGGTACATGGGAAACAAGTGTTAGTTCTCTGTCAAACACACAGAGAGAGGTGTTACTTTGCCTTCCTTTGCAAGCTCGAAGTACATCATGAACTTGAGGTTTGTCTTTCCGCAAGGTGCCAACCATAGTAATTTGATGTTCTTGGAGCATGTGCTGAAACAAAGGCACCGACGAAAACCAGTTATCAACGGTTATGTTTCTTTTACTTCCATGTATGGTAGATGATAGTTCTTCCACAAAATTGTGAGCTAACTGCCTACCACCAGTGTCAGTTTTTTTGCCAATGTATGGAATTGCATTCACCATGTATCCATCTCTAGTGTTGCATATCATGACTATCTTTATTCCGTATTTCGCAGGTTTGTTTGGTATGTACATACGGAAGGGACAGCGCCCTCTGAAGGCTAAAAGTTGCTCATCAATTGTGCAGTAACTACCAGGAATAAACATTGTCTTACAGTTATTTATAAAGTGGTCCCACAAGTCTCTGATGGGTGCAAGTGGATCTTTTGCTTTCCTTTCTAATCTTGTGAGCTTATCATCAAATCGAAGTGTACTTATGAGAAATTCAAATCTTCTTTGAGGCATTGCAGTTTTAGTAATTCTAAGGCCTCTCATTGGGTGCCACAATTGAGTAGTAGGAGTATGATTTTGGTTTTGAGCTCCAAAATAAATCAGTAAACCGAGAAGTGCTTTTATCTCTTCATAGCAAGTTTCATTTACATACGCTGGTCGTTATATGACACCCGTTGTAGTAGTATTTCCTGGTTCGTGTAGCGTACAATATCATTGATAATATGATCGTCAAAAAATAGGTCAAATGCACTTGTTTCTTTTATTACATTCTTAGCAGGGCCTTCAGGCCGTGACAAAATAATAACATTCCCAGCTGGTATTCTTCCCATCTTATTTGGAGCTACTGTAGACCAACGATGGCCATTTTTTCCTTGTAGAGAAACTACGTTAGGAATAACAATATATTCATTATTTTCAGTTGTAGTTGAACTTGGGCCTGTACCAGACGATGGATACTCAATTTCTGTTACTGAGCTCGGAGCAGCGGTGGTTGAACTAGGACCAGCATCAGACAATGGACCAACATTTTTAGTTACTAAACTTGGTGTATGAACTCGTACTCGTTTTCCACTTTGTGAATCAATGCTTGAGTCTAATTTTTGCTTGCGTTTTTCTCCAACATTTTTAGGTTTATTTACTTTTGTTTTATTTTTTTTATTTTGAAGTTTTATTGCTGGTTCGTTTTTGTAAAATTGCCTTTTCTTCTTGCGTTTTTTTTTATTTTCTACATAGTCGTCATCTGTAGAATCAACGCTGTCGTCACTGGGTAGATATTTATCCTCGGTCGCATCCGGTGAAAACGGATCTGGATAAACAATGTCCTCTTCTAAACAATCCTCAACATCACTAACATTATTTACAAAATCCTCATCGCTTTCAATGGGTTGGTTGGCTTGTACATCCACATCTTGTAAAGAAAGAACAATACTATCAGGTTCAGAAGGAAACAGTTCATGTATAATTACATCTCCTTTGCCGAAAAAGTTGTCCATTATGTATACTTTTATTTATAAATTAAAAAACTAACTTTGGTATTTATTTAAAAATATGTTGCACTATCAGTAACATGGGGAATACAGTTACCCCACAACAAACACAAGAAATCACACCACTAGTAACGTGGGGAATACAGTCCCCCAAACCGGTTATAACTAAGACACTAGATCAGTGAAGGTCAATATCATGCACTCAACTAACATTATATGGTCCCACTTGAAAAGTCATGGAGGGGGGAGAAGGCAAGTGCTACCAATTCAAAGATCTGAGCAAAACTAAATTCCCTGGGGTGACTGTAGACCCCACGTTACTGTTCCAGGGTTAAAATAATCCAAAAAGGCGGAAAATAAAAAAAAACTGCTGCAATCGTATATTTCACACCAAGGGCAGAAAGTGGAGTTTTGCTGGCCCGAGACGTGTTTTAAGACCGAGACGCAGTCGAGAAAGTTTGAAAGGCAATGCAAAACCCTTTCGGCAGAGGTGAGAACGCTATTTTTCACCATTCTGCACTATGTAGAATCATCATCTTCTCTTGATCCAACCATTTCAAAAACTTAACATATTCTTCATTGTATCTAACCTTTAATTTATACGGTAACAAATCTTCACCAATTTGCTCAGCTTTCCTCTTCAGTGAAGCAGGAATATCAATTTTACCAGTTATGTTTAAAATAAATAATAAAACTACAAAACTGATCACATAAACTACTTGGGGTAGTGTAAATTCAACAGTAACTTCACACAGTAACGTTCTAGAACCAACCGACCAACAAACAAGATAGCAACAACATTAATATAATTAAATAATAACAATACAATAATCAGCTGTTTTAACGGGTATATTTACCACTTTCCGTTGAGTTTGTCTAAATGCACAGCGCACAGCTGTTTTACTTATCGGCCCTATAAGGCGTTGTAAAATTTTGCTGGCCTAGGGCAGCAAATCGTAACTTTCGGCCCGAATATTATGTTCGCAAAACAGCTGATTACAATGTAATATGGTGAAAAATCTGCTATAGTGTTTTTTTAACAGCTCGCAATTACATATGATAGTTTCTTTTATGCCGTAAATAAAACACAAAAATGTTATTTTCAGGTATTAAACACAAAATGGCTGAAAAATTAAAAATCTTCCAGAAAAGCTACTCTTAAAACGTAAAGCTAGAATTACTAAATTTAGTGGTTCTTTTATATACTTCAGTAGCTTTTGAATAATTAATTTGAAATTGAAAATAAAAAATATCGAAAATATACATCCTTTAATTTTAATGCGGACACGAAGAACAACAGCTAGAAGACTATTTATTTATTTCATAATTTGTATTCATTCATTTACTCAAATAATTCATTATTTTAAAATCTTCCTCACACGGGCTTAAAGCCTGTGCCCCTTATGCAAGAAAGTAGTTCCATCAATTAATTCCTTATGATAAATGTACTAATTTTGTAAACTGAACGTTCAGTAAAACTTGAAGAAAAAAACACTGTAAACCACTGATATGGATTATGGACTACGCTTTGCGAGTTTGCACCTCCACCTTGCGGATATGGATTATGGACTACGCTTTGCGAGTTTGCACCTCCACCTTGCGGATATGGATTATGGACTACGGTTTACCAGTTTGCACCTCCACCTTGTGGAAATGGATTATGGACTACACTTTGCGAGTTTGCATCTCCACCTTGCGGATATGGATTATGCACTACGCTATGCAAGTTTGCACCTTCACCTTGTGGAAATGGATTATGGACTACACTTTGCGAGTTTGCACCTCCACATTGTGCATATGGATTATGGACTACGCTTTGGGAGTTTGCACCTCCACCTTGCGGATATGGATTATGAACTACGCTTTGCTAGTTTCACCTCCATCTTGCGGATATGGATTATGGACTACGCTTTGCCAGTTTTGCCTCCATCTTGCGGATATAGATTATGAACTACGCTTTGTTAGTTTCACCTTCATCGTGCGGATATGGATTATGAACTACGCTTTGCTAGTTTCACCTCCATCGTGCGGATATGGATTATGGACTACGCTTTGCTAGTTTCACCTCCATCGTGCGGATATGGATTATGAACTACGCTTTGCTAGTTTCACCTCCATCGTGCGGATATGGATTATGGACTACGCTTTGCTATGTTCACCTCCATCTTGCGGATATGGATTATGGACTACGCTTTGCTAGTTTCACCTCCATCTTGCGGATATGGATTATGGACTACGCTTTGCTAGTTTCACCTCCA
>JAGFPH010001379.1:35118-50471 GCA_018207615.1 Philaenus spumarius
TTGTTGTTTATTCTTTCAATGGAATTAAAAAACTGCATCGATTGCCGCAAATCGCATAAAAATCGGTTGATTCATTCAAAAGTTATGGCAGTTCAAAATTTCCAAAAATAGTGTTTGTTGTAATTCAACTTAGCGGGAAGTTACATGGATGGCCTTAGGGTCAACCGTTTTTCCATTTTTTTTATTGTAATTTAATTTTCATGGGAATATGAAAAGTAATACCAAATTAATGTGCAATTTAAAAATAATGTCAAGGTAAGAGGTTCAAGTTGGGATTCAAAACTTGAAAGTATACTTCACGATCCCGAGCCTTTCGATGTATGCAATTGTAATTTTCTCATCAACCAGTGTTCAACGTGGTCTTCTTAAGGAATCAATAAACCGGTTGGTTTACTAGAAGTAACTTATAAATCACGATCAATTTCAGCGCCATACACAATGTACAGTTATGTAATTAAAGTTTGCTATGTAAAACATCAAGAACAAATTGCCCCATATTATCAATAAACCATATAAACCTTTTAGTTTTGGTAGATGTAAGCAATGAATCACAACACAACGTGATCCCGCATAGATAAAATAAAACATTCCCGAACAAAATAAAACAGCTGTTATAGATTATTTTTCCGGTTTCCTTCAAGTATGCATTTTATTGTCAAGCATGTTATTAAAATAATATTGTAAAATAAGTGTTTTCAAGGAAATGAATAAGGTCCCACATATTTGTAGGTACCACTGTTTAACGAAATAAGTCAATAGCACAGGATTTCCTTAGCGAACTAAATATAAGATACTTAGATAGTTTATAATTCGAGTATATTTATTATTAACTTCAACTTCCTCAGGCAAAAATTGTCCTCATCGAAACATCTTACACGCAGGAAGTAAGAAAAGCGTTCTGCTGTTTCATTCTGTCCACAATTTTGAAGTTGGGTCCCCGCGATCTTAAGACGCCTGTTGAATAATTAAATCCTTCAACTTTAAATGATCAACACATCGTTTCTTTCCATTCCTATCAGCTACTCCTCCATAATTAGTTCGGGATTTTGATTGCCTTTTACTCGTTCTTCTCTCTCCACTGGTAGTTTTAGTCAGGCTTCTAACCAATTGTTTACTAGATTGACAATTTCAGAGATGGCGTAAAGAACAAGAATGAACTTCCCCTGACAACTTTTCATTAAATTTGATTTTACTGTGTTCAGTGTCCAGCTCTACCGATAGCCTTCCTTTCTCTAGCCGATAGCTATACCTTAGTCCTGGATATTTTAAGGGTTTTTAATAAAATCTCTGTTTCTACTCAACTTAATAACTCATATAAATCAGAGAAAAATATTTAGCAATATATAGATTATAATTATATATTTCAAAATAGTCAAAAAATAATTTACTAAAAATACTTGAAGTAATAAACCACCATTGTAATCTGAAACACTTTCAAGAAATAAAACTCACTCACTTTACTTGTTGAAGATATTTTTGAAACTCACAAATAACACTACTAACTTGTAAACAAACTCAGACGAACATAAATATTGACAGATTATGCATTACCGACATGAAATCTGAATTTTCATCGTACTGTTTATAGCAGTCAATTACTGAACCCTGGAGACTAAAAGAGAAACTAGAACCCATAGGCTGATGTTCAAAACCAGCAAAAGCCGTCTTACACCATCATTATCAAACAGTACTATTTCAGCTTTAGATGTTTTTGTAAAGCGGTTTAAACACAGCTTTAAAGATATTACGTTTTCAAAGCCCCGAGTATTGTCCAGTTGAGCACATTTTGATCTTATTTCTATGTGTTGTAGGCACGTTCACTAGCTACAAAAATTCATAATAGCATATGCTTCTGTAACACAGATACAATACTGCAAGTTTCGCCATAAATACCGCCAGTTTCGCCACAAATACTACCAGTTTTTCCACAAATACCACCAGTTTCTCTCAAATACCGCTGGTTTTTCAACAAAATTCCAACGCTTTTGCCACAAATACCACCAGTTTTGCCACAAATACTACCAGTATCACAAAAATACCGCCAGTTTTACCAGAAATACCGCCAGTATCGCCACAAATACCTCCGGTTTTACCAAAAATACCGCCAGTTTTGCCAAAAAATACTACCAGTATCATCAAAATACTGCCAGTTTTGCCACAAATACCGCCATTTTCGCCACAAATACCGCCAGTATCACTACAAGTACAAAAGTATCGATTAGTTCTGTATTCGAATAGTACATCTGGATCTGGACCAATTAGATCTCTTCCCACTTCTATCTTCCGGACTACAACCTTACAAACACTTTCTACTATCATTATCACGATCGGTGATAGTGAAACAAAAACTAAGCTCTAATTTAAGATCATAAGTCGGTTAAACTGGTTGTGAATATTCTATTTAAATGTTTAGGTTGGTATCCCAGTTTATACATAGTACAAAACAAAGCATGTTCAATCCGTTAATATAGCTCAAGTAAATATCAATAAACTCGAGTTTAATTTGAGTTGTGATGTTAATAATGAACCGCATTAAATCTTAGGCACGGAAATGCTTAATTATTTTATTGGCGGATACTCTTACTTTACGTTTACTAGGGGAGACCCCTGCGTGCTCCGCACGCCAACCCCCCACTCCCCAACTCCCTGTTGGAACCTATCTAACCTGTGCGAAGTTTTTGCAATTAATGTAGGCCTAGTTGCTTGATTTAATAAGAGATTGATTTATTAAATTTACTAAAAAGACAATTTCATCATTGATTGATTTATTAAATTTATTTAAATTGATTTATTAAATTTACTAAAAAGACAATTTCATCATCACCAATTATCCGTTCACCTCCATAACTATTGAACTATAAACAGAAAAACATAATTAAGCAACAGCAAAATTAAACATAACCTACTTCAATAAAATAAATTACAACATAAACTAACCATGTCATGATAATAAAACATGTGCTGTTATAATCAGCTGATCTGTGCATTTATATATTTTTATGTCCAATAGAACTCCAGATGATAATAAAACATGTGCTGTTATAGTCAGTTGATCAGTAAATACAATGTTATTGAATAGAAAATATTTTAAATTACATTTTAAAAATATTAAATGATGGAATAGTAAAATTTTAAGTAAAATGGGCAAATATAGAGTTAATTACCTTTCATTTAACACAAACTGCATGTCAATTGGTCCAATAGAACTCGAGATCTCACTTGGAATAGGCCTAAAAATTTTCCCCATGTTAAATTGCCATAAGAGATTTTAATTTCCGTTTTTAGAAAATTTAGTGCTGTAATTACTAAAATCCAAGTAAAATGGGAACATATAGAGTTAATTACCTTTCATTTAACACAAACCGCATGTCAATCGGACCAATAGAACTCGAGATCTCACTTGGAATAGGCTTAAACAATTTTCCCATGTTAAATTGCCATAAGAGATTTTAATTTCCGTTTTTTGAAAATTTAGTGATGTAATTACTAAAATCCAAGTAAAATGGGCAAATATAGAGCTAATTACCTTTCATTTAACACAAATCGCATGTCAATCGGCCCAATAGAACTCGAGATCTCACTCGGATTACAAAAAACCTTTTCAAATTAATATATAGATAGTAAAATGGGTTTAAATCATTCACGAGATCATGATTTTATAAAAAACTGTGTTAGTGATGATTTGTTTATTGGTTTAATTCGTTCATTTAAAATGAAGGGTTGCAAAAATACGTTATAAATATCAATTCATTGTTGGCTAAAACAATGAATTACTTGATTAATTAACTTCAAAAGCAAGGCAGGTTTTGGCACAACTACGAAATCATAAATAATTATACAATTACGAAGTATGGAATGAATGTTGTTTTGGCGAAACCGCATCGCCAAAAAGTAAAATAAACGGTTACGGTTCTGGTTGGTAAGACGTGTGAACTATGATAGCATTGGAACAAGATTGCCCCGTTCTAACGGCCGACACAATGATGAACACACGGGTTGGACGTTGGACTCGGTGCGGTATAAAATGTTCCGACCTTTAAACGATATGCGCACAAAGTGGACGGAAATGCGGCACTGCTAAACATCTGTTTACTTAAACATTTTATCAGATCAACTATCGATTCAACTTAGGCGTGGTTATAATTTACCTAGGTTATTTTCAGACTTAGAGAGGCTTCTATTCGGTAATGTATAAAATTGCTTGAAGTTTTAGTAATTCTGTTCTTTGAAAATATTTTTTTTACTCGTTCTGATCAAAACCCAGCTGTTTGTGTAGGTTTACTTTAGATAGTATAAAGAAGGCAATTCAGATAGGAAAGGGAGCATGGGGATGGACATGTTTTATTAGCTTTCATGTAATAGGTCTCGAAAACTAAAAAGTGTTGTGACCTAGATATAAAAGGCTCAACACAATTGTACAAATGAAACATCGTTAGATTTATACAACCCTCAAAGTGATCCAGAATACATGACGTCACGTTTTAAATGGGTTTTCTGTAAACAACAGTTATAACAACACTGTTGTTGTCCGTAAAATTATATTCGCAAAACCCTTGGAAATATAAAATTTAAATAATTCCATCACGCAGCTGAACCGATGACGTAAGTTAAGTGAGTTTAAAAAAATATAAATTTATATGTTTTAGGGTTTCAATAAACAGTTTGGGGAATATGACTACTCACGAAAGCGCTGAATAGGCGGTTGAATATAAGAAATATATTAGCAGAGTTTGTTTGTACCAAAGCCTCTAGCCTCGACTCACGTGCTGCTTCGTTCCACTGGCACCGGAAAAACTCGATCCCACCTCTTCCTTGAGTGTATGGACTACTTCGCTTCGCTCGCAATGAACATACTCGACCGTTGGGCCTTGGGTCAGAAGATTGGACCACGGTAAAATCCCAACGTGGAATTGAACCCGGTACTTTTATGGTATTTTACGATTTGATCGATTTTGGGGCAACAAAGCGAACTATAAGGTTATGAAAAATAAACGGTACCAGATAACTGCCACATACCTTCTCCCAGTTGAAACTTTATACTTTCCTAAGAGTAGCATAGGAGGTGGTTATTTAGAATTGCAAAAGTAGGACATACCATGGAAAATATTGTATATGAAACACACATCCATATTATATTATTATTATCATTAAAACTATTCGATCGATTTCGAACCTATTTGCACCAAACATGTCAATTAGGCCTGTATAGATGCACGAAAAAAGGTTTTGAAAAGTTTTGAAAAACAACCGCCTTTTTGGCCAAAAACCCGCAAAAATCTGTTATTATTATTATTACCTAAACGAGAATTTTTAGAAACATGCTGTTTTTTCCATATGGTAGGGTACATTAAAGGCTACAAATAAACCAAATTTTATCAAAATCGTTAGAGCCGTTTTTGAGAAATTTAGATTTTTCTCATTTTTCGCCATTTTTGGGGGGGTAAAACCCCTTAAAAATCTTAAATTTAAAAAAATGAAAATAACGCCTGGAGATATTCCAGAACTACACCTCCATCCCAAATTTCATCAAAATCGGATGTTGGTGTGGTCTCCAGCTCTGTACACATCCTTACAGACACACGGACAGACATCACCAAAAAAACACTTTTTTGGGTTCAGGGAGCACCAAAACAAATAATTCCACTAAAAATAATTTTGGGTTCAGAGAGCACCGACACAGATAATTCCACTAAACATTTTTTGAGGGTTCAGGGAGAACCAAAACAGATAATTCCACTAAAAATTCAAATTCGAAAATTTGGACGAAAACAATACTTTCTCCATATACTACGTATAAGACGGAGAAAGTAAAAATAAATAAATGTGCACAATACATTTGCTTCTTAGATAAAACTCTAAAAACGTTTCATTCTCGTACGAAAAATATCAAAAAAATAGTTACTTCCTGTCAAAAAACGCTTTGGCGAGCTAATGTACTTAGACAACCAACGTGTGTAGCGAATATGGACCAATTCGGACTTAAAATGCGTCCGTAGGACTGCGAACATTTATATACATATTTAAATAAAATGTTTAACGACACTCCAAAACGTGTTCTTGGGATGATGATCGGTGCTCATTTAGTACTCCCGACCTTAGGTCTCACCAAAAGGGTCACTGCATAAGTTCATTTTTCCTTTGTAAGTTCGCTTACAATATAAAATTAAGTACTGGCCTCAGCAACACCCCGTGGAAACCTGTGAACACTACTGGGCGTCGATGAAGTGTGACCGAAATCAAAGGGCACTGAATCGTGAATTACTGATTCAAATGTTTTATGCCAACCTGAAACTCACAACTCGACAGTATTTAAAAATTGCACGTTAAATTTTTTCACAGTATGGTTTAATGCATTACATCATCTATGGCGTTTTTACACTTCATATTATTTAAGTAGCCTGAGAATAGATCCCACTATGTCCATTGATTCCTTGCCACCTGAATGATGAGAGGCTACTAAATCTCACTTCATCAATGCTTTGCATTCGTATACTGTATGCTTGGCGGTGTCCTCCAGCCACCTAAATAACCGACATACTTCATCCTCTGGTCTGTCCTATAGTTTTAATACCCTTCCTGAGACTGTAATTAAGCAAATTACCAGTCTAAGTTAAACTTGTTTAGTTGTAAAAGCTTATTGGTTATGCTCTAATCTGACCAACGATCAGTGCCTTGACGTGAAGTTGGCCGTACATTTTTTCCAAAGGTTAGAATTGGTGTTAATAGCCAAATGTAATGGATGTTCTCTTTGATCAGTATGATCGGCTGTTTCAATGTCAGTAAATCCTCGTTGTCCTGGAGTCCACTGGAGATGAACGTTACTTTGTGCAGTCAGCTTGTTTAGATGATTCTATCTCATAAAACCTGACTAAGGCTTTAAGAGCTGCATGGCTGCAGAAGAAAATGTAAACTCTTTGATGGCTGCAGTAAGTCTCTTTCTAATGAATGTATATTATTATGTAATAATATGTGATTTGATTGTTCATAATGAGATTGGAACAACACCTTCTAATATTAATATAATGATCAATGATAAAGAAACAAAGCGAAAGCAAGTTGAAAAGTAGGTTAAACGGGTTGTAAATATTCTAGTCGATTTTTAAGGTTGGTATTCCTGCTTATACATAATACAAAAACAGAGGATGTTCAACCAGTTAATTAAGGTGAAGAAAACATTAATAAACTTGGATTTAATTACAGCTGCGTCGAGAGTAAAACTACGCATTAAACTTTTGTCATGGAACTAATGAATATTTTAACGCCAGAAACTCTAATTGCGTCTATGGTAACTTAAACTCAAATGAATGTAAACAACGGTATCATGTATTAATGTTTGCCCTCATTCCAGATCCGAAGCTACTTAATGGATCATTTGATTTTGACAGATACTACAGTTAATCTAGGGCACTTGCCGTCTCGTAAAAGCCAATAATGAACTTATAAAAATAAAATTGATCCTATCACTTAAAGGTACTTTATGAGATGAATTCCAAAATAGGAAAATACGAAAATGGTTTAATACTGCAGGAACTGCTTTATTGGAATGGCCTCTCGTTTGTTATGTATCCCACTATGCTACAAAAATTGGGTTACAAAGATTTTAACCATATACGCAAAACACAGTAGGCTATGTCACGTTAAACAAGCAAAGTCGTCTAAGTAAACTACAATAATATATAAACGATTGAAGTTTTCTTTTTTAAATAAAATATTTAAAACAATTTTTGTATTTTAGCAAAACACAATACAAAGTGATCCGCGAGGGTCATTCTATAAATAAAGAGACAAACTGAAAATACTATAGAGACGAAAATAATTTAAATAATGTGAATCCGTGACCAGCTGTTATAAATGTAAACATAACATTTATTAGTGTTTTGAAAATGTTGCATCCACTGGAAAGTTAGACTTTTCAGAAGCAGTGTTCTAGCATTAGATTCTTTTTGTCTGTAAGAACAAAACCATTCTGTAGTTTTGTTAAAGATTGGAAAGGGTTGTATGGAACCGTAGGTGAATCCCTATACAAGTTGAAGAACAAAAAATGCTTCTGATTTGCAGCGTTCAGGCAGACCAGTTATTAAGGGTGCGCATACCAGCACGAAACGGTCCTCTTCAATATAATTTATCTTTTATCGATTTTTGAAGGTAATCTTTTGAATTTTTAGTAAATAGTCCATGAACCTCTAAATTATAATTCGTAGGTGCAAAAAATTGTAAATTATAAATTTTTAAGATATTTGCTTAAAGGCAAGACGAAAAACATGATTTTTAGTCGAGTCACTTGATAGCAGTAAAACATTGGGATGGATTTTGTTACCTACTAGCTATACATTGGAGCTTTTTTTGCATATTTAAATGTCGGAAACAAAAATAAGACCGGCATTTGTAAAAACGAAAGTGCATACAAGCGATATTCTAGTCGCTCTCGAGCACTTTACCAATATAATACCATAAGCCATCCTTCTCAAGGTTGGCTCCGATCACTAGATTCCATGCTTTTACTCGGGTGGTATTGCACTCCCTTAAGATGTCAACTCCTGAATTAAAAGCCGAATAACGAGTTGAAATTGTTCAAATAGTCCAATACTGTAATGTAAGTATTGATAGTGTACACTTTATTGTCTGTATACACAGAAATACAGGGAAACAGGTGCATGTTATTCCAAGGCCGTTGGCAGACAAGAACGAAAACGCTTAGCATCTGTCGGGAACTGAAAAAGTTATTTGAAAGAAGGAAATGCATTTTTGGAAAGAATTGTACCTTGCCATATGAGGCTGAAATCCATAATGTTGGCCGTTTTAAAGTATTAAGTGGAAGCACACAATTTCTCCTGTAAAAAAGTTCAAAACTCAGCCTAAAACTTAAAAGTCACGCTTACCATTTTTTTGGGACACAATAGGGTAAATTTGTTTATACTTTTTAGAAAGTCATACTGTGGAAATAATTAGAAACAAAAGTAAAACCAGCGATTCTCAGAAAGTATCGAGTACCGATTCTCAGTTAGGGAATTATTTTTCTTCAAGACAACTCACGTCCACACAAAGCAATCGACACACTTGAAACCTCAGTTCATTTAATCATTCATATTAAATCAAACTTCATAGCCTGATTTACTCAAATTAGATTTTTATTTGTTTTGACCCTTGAAAGAGGCGTTGCTGTGGAAGAGATTTGTGAGCAATGAACATGTGAAGACAGCTGTGCAAGATAGATTTCACGTCAAGACAAAAATGTGTATGCAGCTAGAATAGAAAAAAAACTTTGGTACATCGTCGGGACAGAAGTATAAATGTAGGGGGTTATTTTGATGAAAATGAGAAATATTTCATTTTTTCCGTCATAGCGTTGTAATAGTACATTTACTGGCGCTTTACTTACTGAATCACCATTCACCATCTCATATATGTATGAATATTAGTAGTATTTATATATAATAATTGCAAAAACAAATATAATTTAAAACAAACATTACTTTCTATTTATTTTGTGTTGTATGTTTAAAGTATCACAATGTTATAGATTTACAGAAACAAAAACTATATTTTCCTTATGTCTCATTTAGGCGCTACAATTAAATTTTACACTTAAATAAATTGAATAAACACTTCCAAATCTCTCCAATTTAAAACGAAATCTCCTGTATAGCCAAGAAATGAAAAAAGTTTAGCGTTTTATCCAAAATGACACACCCTCCAGTATATTGTATTGTTAGGATATGTATAAGTCAAGGTAGCTTTCTATCCAGCTTTGTTGAACTCAAAAGTTTTTCTTCGGACATTACATTTAATTTGAACTTTATAAAGTAAACTTTATATAGTAAAAAGTTAAACAACCACAATGATTGAGATCTACTGTTTCCAGGATTACTTTGACTACATTCTCCTTCTCTCTCAACTTTCGCTTATTCAGTAGACGTTTTCAGTAGACCTAACTATTCAGTAGACCTAATGGCTAACATGTAACCCATAGCCTTTACAAGTCTGCACCAAAATTGAAAAAGTAAAAAATTTCAAAAACTTTAGAGTCATTATACATTTTTTGTAAACTACAAAATTATAAGTATCCCCTCTTTTTTCATCAAAATTAAAACTGCCCCACTTTTGAAAATAGAGGAAGAAATGCGTCACTTCAAAACATTTTGAAAGGTACCGTGTAAGTTACAATGGTTTTGATATCGTTAAATCAAACATTTCTAAATGAGACCACACAAGATAATACCATTCAATATTTATATTTTTGGGTACCAATAAACTGTGACCCATAATCAAATAAATGTATAGTAAAATATTTTGTTGAGTTCTGTTAAATGGCATTCGCAGATATTACCATGCTTTATAAAAGAGATTATATTTAAGATTAAGATTAATTATATTATTTGTGATGTGAGGAAACTGAGTTATAAGTTTCTAAAACTTTTTTTTCAAAAATAGCTCTTATTCCTTGTTGAACGTTATTGTGGCAGACATAGGTGTAGCTACATTGCATACCCTGCCCCGTGAAGTTATTTCAAGCAATAGTTAAGACCCAGGTACTTTCTACTCTTTACAGAAAGTACCAAAGTTCTTTTTTTATCTTGGTAATGATTTTCCAAATGGAAAATGTTTTCGGTCAGCACTTAAGTGAAATTTACTAGTTTTTGGGAAAATCGGGCCAAAGCTTAAACTACTATTTTGAAAAAGACATTCTATTTAAAAAAAAATGATTGTACACATTATATATACGTGTAGGAAATTAAATTCCTTTCAACATTTGTAGAAGCGTTAGCAATTGTAGCGCTTGAAACTTTTTAAAACAAATGTTTTATAAATAGCTCTAAACACTGGTAATGAAACATTGACGTTGTTAATAGTAAAACTTGTAACAATAAAAGTGTCTACAAATTATATACGACGAAACTAACTTCGCGCGGGAGCGGATTAGCAGAATTATTTTTTCAGTAAGTAGAAAAAATTCAAAATATTAATGTTCCACAAAATTAATTTTTAATTTAACTTTGTTTTCTACACATGAAAATAGGTTTTTTGTTGTACCCTCTCTACTGGGTAATTTATTGTAACAGAATTGGTCTCATTTGGCACTTCAAGAACGTATGTGAATATTTGAATGACCTCTGTACCTCAAATAGTTTGCGAGATTAATTTTAAGTTAAATTTTAGGTAAAATTTGTAACAATTGTTCTAGTAAAGCGTGTACGGTTGATGCGAAGCGCGCATGGGCCTTGCCTAGTATAAATATAATGTTTTATAATAAATCGTTATTACTGATGCGAAACCTTTGGGTGTCCCAGTAAAGTTAATATGTGTTAAGGTTAAAAGTACTGTACATTGCACTAATTACTATTAATAAATTCACACGCTTCTGTTCAGGTCTGACGGTATAAAGTTGACGAGTCACACGTTACATAATTCACACGCACGAGTCCCAGAGGAACAGACTGACGTCACCAAAATAGCAACGCAAATTTGCATTCATATATTATAAGGAGATTTTTATGGTGAAGTTGTAAGACACTCAAGTTCAACGCTAAGGAAGATAGCATTTTTACATTTAAAAGAATTTTCTAATACTGTTTATAGTCGCCAAGCATTTCTACTGGGCCGAAATTAATGGCGTTTCGCTTTAACTTCTGGTATTTTTGTCGAGGAAACCCATCAAGCTTTCAAAAGCCAATTCTTAAAAAAACGAGAAACTCTTAAATTGTCTCTCACATGTTTTTTTCTAAATAAGAGCGTTTTTATGATTCTTTTTTTATAAAATCACGTCCATAGATAAGTAATTAATATATTTTTCAAATATATATATATTTTTTTTTAATGTGATTAAGAATTTGTTTGTTTCCACAAGAATAACAATAGTTCTATTATCACAAGATCGTGTCGTTGTTAAAAAAATAACTTTCAGTCAGCTGAATTTAATAAAAAGCAAAAAATGTATTCTTTGCATACTAACCGAAAATGTAGTGCTATGCATTTACATATTACCAAAACTAGAGACCAGTAACAAATAATATTTTGAATTTAATTCAGAAATATACTTTAGTAAAGTTGGAGGTGTATTTCAGTAATTATAGGTATATACCCGTAGAGGGATATTGAGAACCCAGTAAATCATTTTCAATTAATAAGAAATAATGTGCAAATTAGTAATACATAGCGACAATTACAAACGAAACTTTATTCAACTGGCCTGTATACTATTTTAAATCGAAAATGAAGATTGTTTTGTTATTCTAAAGTTAATCATCACAAATACAGTGAAACAAGCGTAAATGTGATATTTTAGTTACTGCTAAACATGACAGTGACTTTTTGAGTTTATAATCATACATATGTTTTAATTGTGTTTGTCTAACAGAAAACGGTTGCTGTTTATACTGTGATGAGGTTGCTATTTTAAAATGAATATGTCACACTATGAAGCACTCTACAAACTTGAAAATTTACAGTTATATTACATAGATATGTAAACATTCAACAATTAAATAATTTGGTATTTGTGATCAACCAGTATAAGAATAATATCTAAACTTAATTTTTAAATTGAACAAAAAGTTACATTTTGTTTTTGGACTATTGCTGGTATCGTTTATAATATAAAACGATACTGTGTTTTCAAAGAACCTACACAAGAAAGTCGTATTATCGTCAAGAAAATCAATTCATAGATAGGAAACTATACTATGCACCAAATAAATTACCAAAAAATATCTTTGGTTTTCGAATACAGAAAATGAAGAGCCTGCATTTTACTGCTACTTTACTGAAATCACCAAACAGTAGAATTCACTTTGAAACCTGCTGAGATACGAAAGTTGTCAGTGCAAATGTAAGCTAAGAAAACAAAACACGTTTAATCCAAGGAATGCTGGAAGACGAGTGGAGTTTTTTTCGAAGATAATTGAAAAACTTGACGAAGATTAAACGTGGAAAGAAGGAATTTTAAGCTCAGATGAAGGTTTATCGAACATAATTACATAATTATAATATATATATTACCTTACACGAAGAGGGCTTGAAATAAAAGGATACAGCTTTACTGTTTAGGCTGACTTCACAAATGATGGTGTTTTATCGTATGTCATATACTATCAGACAACGACTTTAGACAGATTTGCATGTAACACAATCATGGTTACTCTTTCCAGCAGGATTATACATAGTTAAAATATCAAATGTGTATATATTATGTACCCTATCACACAGGGTTTAATCACATCTTAAAGCATCCCAGGTTTTTCGCCTTTAAACCCCCCAAAAAAAAACAAAAAAAAAACACATCTTAAAGATATTAAAAGTAAATATTTAATCCATACTATGCTAATGTAGCCAAAAATATGTTAGTTCTCAACCGTTGCATATGTCGTAGCAGCAACTTTTTGGAGTGGCTTCAAGATCGCTAGACTTAACAATTTTGCGTTTTTTCTTTAGCTATTGATAGAAATTCATTCGAATAAAGGTCAAATTAATATCATCAATAATGTTTTACTATTATTTGTCTTTACTTTTATTTATTAGGTTTTACACATTTTCAAGTTATCTGCAATCAACAATTTATAATAGTTATGCAAATAAAATAGTTTTGATGAAACGTACCATTATTTTGTTATTCGGCCATGTTGTTTTAATTGCACATTAACATATAAAACTCAATGGTACTTTTTTTATATATCTATGAAACATAACAGTAAAGGGATATGTCCAGCATATTAATTCTTAAATAGCGACTTCTTCCTAAGACACCCGTTATCTCGCTTACAAATGAGCGATCAGAACGAATATTATAGTGTTCAAGCGAATCACTCAGGGATATCTCCTAGTCCCTTCTGATTAATAATTCAAATATCATCGTGATGATGTTAAATTTAAATTAAATTCTTCTAAAGTTCTACATAAAGAGCTGGTTTTACAAATAAATTTGTAAACTCCTTTAGAAAGTTATTCTCCCTTGTTTGAATAAACGCGAACGTTTGAAGAAAACATTTAATTAGTTTTTCAGTGTTTCTGATTTGTCGGAGTAGTTTTCACTGTAAATGTTACTAACGAAATTTTTAACAAGTGCCAGATTCCAGTGGTAGCAAGAGAAAATAGTCTGCACAAGTTATTCTCATAATTCGTTATGTATATTTCACGGTTATAAGAGTACATTTTACCTAAAACATTTCCTAGGAACAATATTTTAAACTTTTGACGCAAATAATCGAAATTAAAATATTTTTTCTCTCCTGTATAATATATCTCAAAAGTAATATACAGAGTGAGGCAAAAGTCTGGAAACAGTTTAATATTTCAAAAATGTATTTAAAAAAACAACGATATTTTTGAGTATTTAAAATTTTTTAGTTACAGCCATTTTGATTTTTTCAAAATTGATTTCGAGTGGTTCAACCAAATATAGTTGTGTGGCATATCGTTTGACAGCTTATTTAATTCTGAATTCAAAAAGAAGCATAGTTATTTTTTTTAATAGTACAGCAAAATGGGACAAAATCGGAAAACACGATTTCATTGTTTTTGGGCGCCATTTTGAAACGGTTAAAAATATGGATGTGCCAATTTCACCGTTGGTTTTCTCTTGAAATTCTAAATCGAAATGATGTATCATATGACCACCTGCCCATTTAAAAAAAATAAGTTCGTTCCAAGATGGCGGATCCAAGATGGCGGTCAAAATGTTCAAACTCACTGAAAAGTGGTTCTTTCATGGTTGTGGCTTTTATTCCTACCTCGTAGGACTCGTACTTTTTTGAAATATTATGATGTTTCCAGACTTTTGTCTCACTCTGTATATGCCAAGTTTTAGATCTCTAGCTTTCCGGTTTCTAGAACGTTCTCTCACATTCCGGAACATGAAGACACTGCGATGTCCAGAACCATCTGGAACATGTTTAAACCTTCTGGAATATTTACAATATTCTCTCACAATCTAGAACCTTCTGGAATATTATTTTTTTTAAACTAAGAATTTTCTGGAACCTTCTAGAATATTCAGGAACGTTCTAGTAGGTTTCAGCCACTTCATCGACTTCCCATAAGATGTGCACTGGAGTAATTCGGTCCTTTGACACTCAAAACGGCTGCCGATCAAAACCAAAAGCAAAGAATGGGCGATAGTGAGCCATATAAACCACCATGGGCTGCGCAGATAGGTTGTGTCATGAACGAATAAACAACGCATGTATTTATATAATATATAAAAGCGAAATACCACTCGCTCACTCACTGACTCACTCATCACGATTTCTCAAAAACTACCAAACGGATTGAAATGAAATTTGGTATGTAGCTTCCTCTAGGGCCATAGGTGCTCAATAAGAAAGGGTTTGAAAAAATTCCAAATTTCAGGGGGGGGGGGG